>JAWQUT010000072.1:1966055-1983908 GCA_033807755.1 Ellobium chinense
CACACACACACACACACACACACACACACACACACACACACACACACACACACACACACACACACACACACACACACACACACACACACACACTCTAGGCCACCCCAACAAACAACTATGTATTCCCACTGACGCCCAGACACTGCACATCCATACGTGTCTTCCTTTCTCCTCCTCCCAACTAAGTGCCTCTTGGCTACGCCACTGGTCCACTCTCAATCGTAGCATGAGATCAGGGGTAGGGAGGGAAGGGAGACTAAGATACTGGAATGTGCGCAGGTGAGCACATATACTTTTGCATAATATGTGAGTGAGCACACTCTGATACCTCTGCAATCCTCTGATATAACTCTCTCTATATATAGGTATGACGATGCCAGTATTTTTTTTATCACTGTTGGCTATATAAGGTCTTACACCCCTCATTAACTTTTCCAGGGCTCCTATGCCAGAATATTTTGCACACATATTTTTTAACTCTTCCTTCAAATCTTAACACGTAGGAAAAGGCCCCTAAAACGAAATCGATTTTGAGAATTTAGGAATTGAATCAGGCTACCTAATATTTTGGGTCTTTTCACTCAGTAAACAGGGTAACCCTACCCACCTAGCAACAGCCATACAGTTTATACTTGCGTTGCTAATCCTCACATTCTAAGTCTACACAAATGTACTTGCACTATCTAAGCCTTTGAAGTTAAAATCCAACCCCTTCTTCCCCTCCCCATATCCAATTTTCTGATTTTATAGGGACTATTTAAAATTGCATACCAAAATGCCAGGTACCACTGGCATTGGAGAGGTGAGTTTATATACGTTACAAACTGGATGTGAAATCTGACTCTTGTTCATAACGCGCAATACGAAAATGCCATATTCACATGCTTACCTTATGCATGCCATAACGGTCCGTAACGGATCCGAACTTAAAATAAAAGCTCACTGTTACGTCTACATCGTTTAGTTTGCTTTTTAGCAACATCATCTTGACTAATACTTCAATATTCAACAATCGTAATTTACTGCTCATAATTCCAGTGGGCACGAAAATGTTTGCTCTCTGTCTTTTCTGAGTTCAATTATGAACGGAAATAAACAATAATTCAATTTGCGTGTTCTCCTGAACCGCTTTGTCTTAAGTGCGAAGAATTTTTTGTTGGTATGTTTCACACCACGTACTTTTCCTCTCTATAACCTTTTATCAAATTTGAAAACACTTGACTGTCTCTACAAAGAAGCAGACAAAGAGAACATTATTTGATGTGGGGTAATCTATGGCTTTTAAACAATTTCCTTTTAAACAACCACCCATAGATGTCTTATTACGTGCCATTGCGAAACCCCTGTCATCACGCCAGTCACGATTTATCGACGTTAAAATGAGCTTATAAAGAAAATAAAATGCCCCAGATGTGGAACATCATAGAAACAATGCTTTTCGAGTAAGACAAAACGTTTCAGATGGCAGTTCAGAGGAAATCCGTCTATGAGGAACTTCACTTCACTGATGGGAAAATTCCAGCGATCAAAATATTTTTTACGAATTCTATAACTCAGGTGCAATACATGAAAACAAATGAGCTCAGAAAGAGGCGAAATGATGTTTGACAATGCAGAGCATTTAGTGATGGGGAAAAGGCTAAGTTAAGCAGACAAAGCAAGAATTAACCACAATAGAAACTCGATATTATGTACTTACTTATTAAGAATACCTTGTTACTAAGTATGAAATTCAAATACATGGATTCATTATTGTTCTGTTATTTCATTATTTAGGTGGATCTCGATATTAAGTATACCTCAATGATAAGTATACTATTTCCATGCACCAGGCGGTACATTAAATCAAGATTCTACTGTAATCAGAACTGATAAGGTAGGGATTGAGGAGCTGGTGTGAATGGGAAGAGGCGTAACCATTATTACGTCAACGGTTTATGGGCGTGGCTGTAAGATCGGACGGTCTTTGCATTTCATTTTTCACTCTTCATTCGACTAGGCTACACGTCATTTAGAATACGGCTAACCAAGGCGCTGCACTGAGGCTACTATCAAAGAATTTATTTTTAATTTGCAGTATGTACATTCATTGCATTCTATTTGTAGTTCACGTTTTGTAGCAAGGGAATGCGGGAGGGGGATATTTGTGTGTATGGAAGATGGAAGGTGATGGACCCCTGGTCACAGGTCCTCTCTCCAGCTATTGTATGTAACAGATGCGTGTATTCTGAAAAACATGCCTGCATCAACATGTGCAAGGAATATGTGTCTATCTCGGTTTGTCTTCATAAAATACCTCAGAAACGTTCGCTGAGCACCAAGCCAGGAGATGAACCGTTCCGATAACTGCAATCTCTCTCTGAACACCCGTGTTGAGCGATTCTCTCCGAAACCCAAGTCATAAATGACACAACCAAACTTGTTCTGGTTAATTGGTATAACAAATACGGGAGATATCTGTCATAACCTACGCCAGTAAAAAAGTCGTAAAATTATTTGGCACTTGGGAACGCCTATCACGACATTGAGTGCGTACGACGGAGGCGGCCGAGAAATGCCATATGTTGTGTATCAGTGTATACTGAACTAAAATAAAACAGTGGTTTCTCCATTCCTTTCTTCCTCTCTCTTTCTCTCTCTCTCTCTCTCTCTCTCTCTCTCTCTTATTCTCTCTCTTTCTCGCTCTCGTCTCTGTGTCATTCTCTTTTTCCTTTGTCTATCTGTCTGTCTGTATGTATGTCCTCTCCGCTCCCTCCCCCCCCCCCCCCCCNTAAAAGCCACTCGGGTGAGCCATGCTGGCTCCCCATGAACCCGACGTCTTTGTACATCCATGTAAAAAAAACAACCCAAAAATCCATCAATGAATCACGGGTATAGTAAGACGGTTTCCTCGACTGGGTAGCCTCCCTTGATTGTGTAATCAACAGAATCTTTGTTTATGATACTTCCGGAGCGCCATAGTGAGAACGTGGTTCCGGTGTACTCAAGACACCCGATAGGAAAATGATTGCTTGTATGAGTTGTAATTACCTTTGCTGTGGTTTCCCTTGTTCTGTCATATTTTTATGAGCTTGGCGAAATGTTAATTGCGTATGTGGGAGGGGGAAAGAAGGAGAAGGAGAAGGCTGAGGAACGAAAAAGTTGCAAGAGAAATGTTGAGTTTTGGAAGACGGCCGCATGTGCACTGGGTGGGTCATTTTCTCACTCGGCCATAAATCAGTAGTAGAGTATGATGTCAAGACATCTTAACCCCTTCGCTGCGTATAAAGTACATATGCGTCCTAATCTTTTGGCCCAAGCAGCTCTTGGATGTAAACGTACATTTCGGGGATAGCTTCCCGACGTATCCTTGCGTCATATTTCCAATATAATAAACTGTTGCTACGTACAAGGCACAATATAGCCGTAATCTTGCTGAAGCATCGTAAAATTCTAACTCAAACAAACCTGCGCACTGGATAAAGAGACATGCATTTGCCATACATATTGATGTTTCTCAGCCCATACGTTATCAATATAATTTGCAACCTGACTTTAAAATAAATAAAATTAAAATGGAAATTGAATTGGTAATCTGGTAACATCAACACTTAAAAAAACTAAAAAAAAAAAAAGATGATGTTGCGAAAGAGTTAATTAAAGATGCATGAATGGCAACACAGATACACTCAAGAGTAAGAGAACTGTGTTGGTCAATCAATACGAACATGTCAGACCATATTGGTCAATCAGATTCCTCGATAAGCTCTGTATTGATTATTACTGTCTCATAGAAGATATGTTCCTAATTAACCCACTGTATAAAAGTTAGGTTATAGTCAATATTTAACTCTTGTGGCGGGGGAGCTGGATTTGGTCGCCCTAACTATTATTTAGGAGATATGTGGGTGTCGGTTTAACTCGTCATATTATTCTGCCACACCGAGAGAAGTGGAAGACGGGCTAACTTGGCTAGTATCAAAGAAATCATTCGGCAAGGTACACAACAAGGCAATAACACAGCAATGGAGGGGTAGCATGACGGGAGTTAAGATCACATCAGTCACCCATCTTAATATTAAAATTTATCTTCCCAGAAATTGTCTTGCTATTTATTTGTTCATTAAATTTATGCATTGTGGGACCTGTAATGAGACTTCTTTATGTCTTCCTCACGTGTGTTATATTTTTGGTTTAAAAAAACAGAAAAAGTGAATGGTTCAAATATTCATGATCCAACTAGACATTTAAGGTCGTATAATTCTCTTTAAATATTAAGTATATAACCTTGTACCTAAAACGTCAGTGCGAATTATACAGTCTCCTCCCATAATACGTAAGAGAGAGTAACTTTACTGTATATCCCTAGGAGAGATGTGAAACACGCGAGAGGTAACTTTCTTTTACAATTTTAAAATTGACAACGACTGACAGACGTGCAGATGAATATTTCTTGAAACAATATGTAAATAAAGATTAACGCAGCTGCTCGCTTCATATATAAACCAGGAAGTAAAGGGACTGTGTCAACCAATTAAAGGGGCTGTTTCAGAATGCAACAGTCAGTCGAACTCTTTGATACGTGGCAATAGTCGTCAGTATGATTCTGATGGTTTCGCAGTCAAGATTTTCTTACTTCATTCAGTTAATATGGAAGTAAAAATGTGTGAACTTATGAAAATGAACACGTCATTATGCAAGAAATCAGTCACTTTCGTCGATATGAGGCACCGGTCTCTGATATGATGACATTGTCTCACAGCTGAATTTTCCTATTCCAAACGACAGTACTGGAAGTAAATTGCCCCTATCAGCCAGTCAAAGGGAATGTTTCATATCGCAGCGGTCATTCAGATTTCCCAATAAGTAACACTGGTTGCCATCTTGAATTTGGTTGTCTCAGAGCTGTTTTAATTGGCCATTCTTTTTGGTTTATTTATACATTGCTGAATTCAAGGAACTGTTTGATTCTACACTCTAGAGTGAGGACAGCAGAGAAGAGCAACCAACATTAGCCATCAGGTGTCAGCCTAAGCTGTTTTATGTGTCCATAGTAGGCTATAGGTATATTTTTCATTGCTCTTTGAATGCCGAAGAAACAAAGCTTTACTTAGCAGTTTGTCATATAGACTGGTTCAAAGAGAATGTCAAACTGTCATCGAATTTTGTTTTTGAAGCTCATTAACATTCAGGGTGGCCGCTAAGCATCAGATGAGGTAGTAAGAAAACACATGATGACGCCACTCTGCTCGCCATTTTATCAGAATGTCACTGAATAAAAAAGAAACTTTTTGTACCTTTTCCCTTTACCCTTTTTACTCTGTCTTACTGATTTCAGAATAATTCTGACAAGCAGAAAATCAGTCTAGAATGCGAACAATGTTCACGTCTAGTTCTCTTTGTTGCTGCAGGTTTTTTTTTCTTTCTGCTAGCGGAAAATCTTACGGACACAAAGTGTTGACAGAGAAGAAATCTAGCCGCGGTGTCAGATTCTTTTCCCCTAAAGATTAATGCTATTTCTGTCATCTGTTCCTCCCAGACTTGTTAGCACACTATATTCTATTTTGGTACAAGCTGCGCAGATGATTTAGTCTGGTGTGAAAGAATGGGCTGATTTGCAGTTTGTTAGTGCAAGAACCAATTAGCAGCAAATGTCACTTGTACGTACTGATGTGCATTCTCATTAGTCTTCTCCTGACACAACGTCAGGTCATGGGCAGAGGCGTTGCATTATTGGAGCCAAATGTACCCTGATCATCGTCCACTATTCCCTCTTAGATTGCAATAACATGATACAAAAGGTAAATTTAAAAAAAAAGATACCCTTTTCCTAAAACTGTTGGGATTTGTTTGCAAGCCGTGCAGTATCAAATATCTCCTTCATGCAAGAATTATACACATCATACATGTCAACAACGTTCTATAAACGACAGATGAAACACACAATCAAATCATTGCTAATCACTGTGGTACAGCGGTGAAAATTATAGAAATTAATATATTTGTTTCAATAGTGCTGTGATAGGTTTCTGTAATTGTTTTTATACTATCATAATCAGAGTTCATTAGCCTTGCACCTTTTCTTTGAGATCGAGTTTAATGACTTATTGATAGTCTCTGCGGGAAGAAAAGCTCCCACCCAGCATGGACCAATGTTAAGCCACATTTACTGGGTCATGCTGGTCGTGCTGGGCTTGTTGTTTGCTTTGTGTTGTAGAGCAGCTATATAGAATGAAAGTATGTAGCTCCCATACCCTCTAAAGTCAAGCCAGTTTTGAAAATTTGCAGATGAACAAATATGAACATTCGAAATGCATAAGAAAGCAGTGACCGATAGACCCGTGGAAAGCTCCACCGTACGCCACTGACTATGAGGTATATCGAATCTCCAGCTGTGCCAAAGATCTGTCTTCTCTCTGGGAGCTTCAGTCATGCTCGAACATTCCATTGTAACACTGGTAGACATTGAGGGAACCTGATATGAAAGTGTAATACATACAGGTAGTTCTTTTGTTGGCTGCATTTGCAAGATGGAGTGCCAGACATCACTGCCATGTTACAGAAGGAGACTAATTTGTATTTTCGGTCAAATTCATTTGTTGTCTGCAAAAATAACAAACAAATAAAAACAAAAGGGTGTCAGTGGAATATGAGCTGAAAATGTTTTGTCTAAAGATGCATATGCCATTATGAACTTAGATTTGTTAAGTACAAGACAGTCGGCAAACTCGACAAGCAACTTTTCGATTTTCTCAAGACTATTGTTTTTCCGCTGTTGAAGGGATACTGTTTTTCAGTTCAGGTTTTAAGTCACAACATCGGTCACAACTCTTTAATAAGTAAGCGTGTTCATGTGAAAACCTATCATCCATCATCCAGCACAGGTCTGCACTGTGTTGCACCTGTAGTGCGCGTGATACGAGTATGATCATCGTGATGTACACTGTTCCGAACTCTAACGCTTAAAAAAAAACCCCAAACAAACTCACATCTACAAATGCAAGAGGAGCACTGTGAAAATGGCTGGCTGCTGAATAGAAGAATAATTTTACTTCCCTAAACTTGCCATGATTTTCTAAGCCATTCACCCTTTGCAATCACTCCTTGCTTTATTGCGCCATTTGTACACTTAAACATGTGGATGTTTTTATTTTTGTGCCTTGGGTGAAGTGGTGAAGACGTATTACTGGAAGCACTTAGACCTAAAGTGACATTTTCTCCGGCATGTTAAAATCGTTCTCAAACGGGAGCTCGGAAATTATTTCTGGAGGTGAGCGTTTTAAAATTCGTCTGATGACAAGTTTGACACCATTACGGCATGTGTTGATGGCTACGTAAAGTCGGTGCAAGCTGTGGGTAGACACTGTATGCAACAGGAAGAGGAGCCCGTCGCGCAGAGCTGATAGATTCTACCTGCGTTGAACAAACTCAGATGGATGTAGCAAATTCCACATGTAAGGTGACGAAGGTTTTTGTTTCTTTTTTTTTCTGGTGCTTATGTTTTGGCGGCTAGTGCAAACTAAAACAGATCTCATAAGATTACGAAATAAGCTAAAATAACTCGCATATGGGCAATTCTAGCAAAATGTGACATCAGTTACGCTAACTTCTCAAAAAGCTCTGACTTTACAGTAACCAGCTTCGGTTAAAATTTAAAGAATGAACTAACCCTAAAATAAATAACCGAAACTAGTAGCTGTAATGTCAAAGCTTTCAGATATTAACAGAACTGACGTGGGACCCAACTGGAAGTTTCCATCTTTGTTATAAGTTTGTGTGGTATTGTAGTCTCGTTGAGATTCAGTGAAAACGTGTATTTAAGTATTGGCTTTTTGTTTTTGTGAGGGTGGGGCGGGTTGGCGAGGGGGGAAACTCTTACAATTATGCTCAGTTTTCAATTATACTAAATCAAAGTTTTGAAACCTGTGGGGTTCATGGGGAGGGAAACGCCAACAAAACTTTGTCATAGTTGTGGAGACATCTTTTCTATCACCTCCATCCTCCCTTTCTTGTCTACGCCATAAATTCAGTGAGGCTGGGGAAGGATGCACGTCTTACGATTGCGTTGTCTTTTCTTTTGGAAATGAAAGTTCGGGAAAACATGCACAGCCATGCCTTTCGACATGCTCACTTCATTTTCAATCATTTTGTTACTTTGTGTCTGACAATTCAAACTGTTTCTGGTACAGAAACCGAGAAGATGCATTGACTCATCTCACTACAGCAAATTGAAGATACAAAATGAATCTTAGCAAAAACAGAAAGACAGCAAATAACATATAATAATAATCTTTTGTTTTTAGTTTTACGTTCCTGTAAAGGTGTTGTTTTTTTTTTTTATTGAGACACTTTACGAATGTCTTTGAAGCTTTTAAGATGTTGAGCACTTTACAAAGTGAATCACAGGCGCGTTATAATTGGGTTGTCACTAAAAAGATGTGGAAATTCTGTGGATGAATTATGCGCTTGTACGATGTCACAACAGTGTAATGACTATAATTTCTATAGAGGATGAGAGAGCTTTGCATCTTGAATTGTTATGCCAATAAGTTTTTTACACAAGTGACTGCATATACAGTTTATACAGCAGGGCATCACGTCCTTCCCCTTCCTCTACCCCCCCCCCCNACACACACACACACACACACACACACACACACACACACACACACACACACACACACACACACACACACATATCTATATATCTATCTCTCTCTCTCTCTATATATATATATATATATATATGTCCTCGATCATCTACTTAAATAAAAACCTGTTAGTTATTATAATGAACTGGTCTGGAGTGTCTATATTTTATGTCAGAGCCTAGTCAAGACATCCTATATTGACAAAATCAGCAGAATGTCACGTCATTCACGATAATTTCTGAAAAGCTTTGACTTGGCATATGGCTCTGATTGTTTCTAACAAGAGTTAATTTACTCTTTAAATATAAATCGAAACTGATTGCTTGCAAGTCAAAGTTCTTAACTAAAAATAGCGTAAAAGACGTGAGGATTCACGTGGAATTGCCCATACTCCAAACTGAGGACGAGTCCTCTTGAGATTTGTGTTCCTGAGGTTCTAAGGTATTTCAGTTCCGCAAGATTATGTTTTGTTTTGTTTCTTTTTAGGAAACTGTGATGAAAGTTTTTGTTTAGGCCTTACAAAAAATAAATACGCTACTGAAACTAAGGAATCCGGTTCGCTTGGGTCGTTTCTGTTGTAAAGTGTCGTCAGTTGTACTTGTGAGTTTGTGTCCTCCTATTTCCTCCCCAATTCATGCCATCCAAACTGGAGAATATTACTGTGTCGGGTTTTGTTCCCCATTTCCATTTCCTTTATTTAGTATATATGCAGTTATGTTGTTTTGTATAGGAGTATATATGCAGTTATATTGTTATGTCTATGAGTGTATATATGCAGTAATGTTGTTTTGTCTATGAGTATATATGCAGTTATGTTGTTTTATCTATGAGTATATAATATGCAGTTATGTTGTTTTGTCTATGTATTGTCATGCGTTATCAATGTTTGCCCACCCATATGTTACTATGTAATCTAGGTTCGATTGAATAAAATTGAAACTTGGAACTGAAAATGAATTTTTTTTTTGTAACTAAGCTTCCGAATGAACTTCTTAAACTCGTTAAACTTAAACCTATGACTGAGGACGTTTCTCAAGCGTTTCATGGGACGGAGCCATTGTGTTGCCTTGAACCAAGAAGTGCTTCTCTGTACCAGGCAATCTGGGCCGGGCAATCTATGATACTTCTTGTCGAGCCCCGCTGACAGGACACATTGACGTAATAACCCTTCCTGTCATAGTAATGAGCTTAAGTCATCACTAAGTGATTCTTCAGTTGCCCAAGGTCTAAAATAGTCCCACACAAGCAGACAGAGAGGATACCCTTGATGCTATTTTGACTGAGTCGTTGATCTACTGTCTGCTAACCTTTTTCAGCGTAGCGCGCGGCAGCATTTTCTGAACTTGTCATATCGGAAAACATCAAGGTCTCCAAAAAACAAAAAAGGGTGACTGAAGCAGAAATGGAGGGCGGAAGGAGAGGCGAGTCAATTTCAGTCACATTCCCTTCTTATACTCCGTTCTTATACTGAATCCTTTCGGTAGAAGATGCTGAGAAATAGACTGTCATAAAATGCAAGAGGTTCTAAAAATATGCTATCAGAATGATGAATGAGACGACATATCTTTTCTCTCTCTCTCTCTCTCTCTCTCTCTCTCTGTGTGTATGTCTGTGTGTGTGTGTGTGTGTGTTTGTGTGTGTTTTTGTGTGTGTGTGAGATAGAGAGAGAGAGAGATGGAGAGAGAGAGAGGGAGAGAGAGAAATGCCAGTTAATAAATGTTTCAGTTATGCACCTTTTTTTCCCTTTCCTTTGTTTTTTTTTCCTTTTTCCTTTTTTCATTCAATCTGAATTGTTGAATTCATTGTAATGTGGTTGGCTTTTGCTTAAATAAACAATCTTGAATCTTTCGGTAGAAGACGCTAGGAAAAAGACTGTCATAAAATGCAAAAGGTGCTCAAAATATGCTATTAGAATGATGAATGAGACGACGTCACCGCTGGAACAGTTATCGCACATAATTATGTAGAATTAACAGAGTAAGTATTTCCTCTATCACACTGGCGTACTAGTCTAGCACCCCTTATTAAAAGCAGCAAGATGTTATAAATAATAGTCTACTCCCCTCAACTTCATCATTTTTCGAAAGTGACGCCATGGTCATGAAGTCTAGATTTATTGGTGAACAGAATTCAGTTAAAAATTGACGGTACTGTTTTGGTACGGGCTATCTCCACTGCACGCACCACTGTCTTCATCATAACTTAAAAAGAGGGTACATTTCTATTGATTATAACCTCCTAATATTTCGTTTGTTATATCTTACGTGGAACTGCCCGTCAGTAGCCCAGAAGGTATTCGCGGTTGTCGTGATTATTTTAGCTTAATCTGATCTGGTCATTTAGAAGCCGGAATCATCACCTTATTTTTTTTTGTCTATGAACTCCAGGAATTCAGTTCTAAGACATCTTGGCTGGGTCATTAATATCCCAGGGTAGCCAGGTCGGGCTGTCTGACGTTTTGGCAAGTCATTTTCATAACAAACTGTTTCATCACGTGCAAATATGGGTTAGCAGCGCGCCCCAGACTGGCAGACATCCGGTTCTTGGTCCCGAGAATCTTCATAACTGTCATCTCCAATGTACCACGGACACCCATATTAAAAGGTTCCAGGCGTAACTTGGTACTGCAAAATATAGCCCTGGGGAGAATGGAAGATTTGTGCAAAATTTGCTGCGACATACGGGAAGTACTTGCTCAACGTTATTAGCGCTGTCAAGGTCATAGGGCGTTAAGAGGTTACATGAGTCGAGAATGGATAACAAAATCAGGGAGTAGCACTACATATGTCATGATATCATCCTAATTAAAAAAAAAAATGACGATCATCTCCTCTTCCTTTGTTCAATGAAGACCTTTCACATCTGGATTTCCCTTCACTCAGTTAACAACAAAAAGTAGTATATGGTATCAGTTAAATACTTCATATTTTTCGCGTATACCTAAAAAAAAAAAATATTTGACGAAACACATGGGTATGTAACTCCTACTAACTAGCAAAAATGCAAGGAAGCGAGTCTACTCTATGTTTCAACCAATAACAATTGGCAGTTCGGAGCAAGGGAATAGGTAACGCGGTGAAGTGATTTCAAATATTCATTCTTTGGGTTTCAAGCCACACTTAATACGGGTTTCCTCTTAATCTGTCAATGCTGCAGTTGCAAAGTTGAACTTTTGGTGTGGACTACATGAGATCTTATATTCCGACTAATTCTATTATTTCATTATTTTTTTTAAAAAAATGACACTAGAAGAGTTGTATCTTATTTCTACTATGATACTAGCACATCTCCTGTATTTGAAATTCAAAGAATTACCATCTTCAGGATTTAGTTTTAAATTAAGTGCGCATTTTTTTAAAGTTCATCTTTGATATTGTAAAAACTTAAACTTCTGTTGCAGTCTCTTTCTGTGTGTTTCCTGTTTATGTCCAATATTTTCTTGTGACATTTCTGTATCACTTTGTCATCAATTTAATATGTACACAGTAATTGCTCATAACATGTATTGTTTAATACTTGAGCCCACACAAGAATGAGGTATTTTCAGACGAGTCAATTACACCACGTGATCTAGGGATTGCTAGGCTATTTTGATAAATGACGAGTAATCATATATAAGCAGAGCATGTAAACAAACCAACGTGTGAGCAAGATTTCCTAGGTCACGTGATGGAGCTGAAAATACCTAATTATTACTGTTACCATTAGTAATGGTGTATACAAGCAGACAGTGGTGTGGCAAATGTGTGTTTAATGGGAGGTGTTGGGGAGGGGGGGTGGGGGTGGGAGTGGAACGTAAGAGAGCACAAAGGTGTGGGGAGGAGCGGATTCCCTTCCACTGATGATACACACCATGTATCAAACCTTATGGGGGTAGATGGATGAGGGAGGAGCAGGACACAGACTTATTGTGGAAAAACAGAGCTCTTCCCATCCACTTTCCCCATTTCATCTACGCAACTGCCCGTGAGTACATATTCTATTATTGTGCTCACTGATGTTTGCAGCTGTTGTTTCGTTTCTGTTGCAGCTGTTGATTACTTGATGTTTTTTTTTTTACTTCTTAATACCGACCACAACCGGTTGGATTTAATGACCTGATTGGTTGTCACGACACGGTCAGGGCGACTGTCGGGCTGGTGTGAAACGTGAGTTGTGTGTGCTGGTGTGTTTGTGATAAGGAGTGAACTGTCCGGGAAAACAAGTTATCCTTCATTATAATATTATTTCCTCATTAATGTTTGAGCAACCGCGCTTTACTTTGAAAAGGAATTGCAATCTTTTGGATAAAGAAATTTTGAGTAAATTGAAATCCAGTTCTGTCAACTAGACCCTCACAACATGAGCTAGGCTACACTCAGTTTTCTCGCCCTCTCGTTGTGAATATTTAACCCTTTAGTTCTAATTTCGATATTAAGTTTACATCAGGGCCTTATATAATTCACAACTTCCGGTTTGTGAGCTGATTGCAAATTCGAAAGCGTGAAGTTCACTGGTATTACGAGATACTACCGCCTGTTTTAAGTAATATGGTCTCCATCTTTGTTCCCACATCTTCTTAACACAAAGTTTAAAACTGCACCTTCTGGTGAGTGATATGATCGGTAGGCAAGCTCCGCCTACACATGGCCCTGGACACAGCCTCTACTCACATGGATGCGCTTTCACGTTTCAAAGAACAAACATTTTTATATGAATATTCTTTACGTTATGTTCGGAGGGACAGTAAAGGAGCGATCTGCAAAGCTTCACTTCAAATACAGACCTAGGACAGGCACTCTTGCTTAAAAAGCAGATTTGTACAGAAATGAGAGTGAGACATCTAGAAGAATGTTATGTGCAGAGTGAAAAAGAGATAATATTGTAAATTTTCTGTCTGGGCGCCCGGCGTATGAAAGAGTAAGAATGCATTTTATGAACGATGCTTATGAGACATGCATAAATAACAAGTAGAGTGAGTGTATTATAAGTTTTTATGCCTGTACAGCTTTGAAAAGACCGTTTTCATTTAAGATTCGGACCCTTCCACCAAAAGTTTTAGCCAGAAAAAAAGATCATTCCTTAAGCATTTTTTTTCACGCGGTTGTTATATTTATTTCACGTTTTAAATCCTGATGATATAATGCAGTCTTTATGTAATGCATTTTAGTATATAAAACGAAGGCAGATACCCCATCCTGTCTGCCTCCATGTAAAAGGATGTCTTTAATAAAATTATAATTATTATTACAGTATTACTATTATTTATTATTATTATGCAGCATGAAATCTTTGCTTGTGGAATGCGGCTAAAGAAAAAAGGGCTCTGATGTGAAGCGTGCGAATGAATCCAAATAATTGAAGTATGCTATCGTGCCTCTTCTCTCCATTTATACCCCAGGCTCGCATTTAAGCTCGATGGAATCTTGTATTTTCCAACGCGAGCACAGTATTTTAAATGACGCTCTTTTTCGTCGGAAGTATTTCGTTTCTCCGAAGTTGAGAAGTTCACGTTTCACCGGCTCGATCGCTTTCGATCATGAAAGGAACGATTTGACTGACAGGAGTGAATTTCTGATCCGAAGTTATTTTGCTGTGTTTGCAATGAGCCTGGGCTGGTGGACAGTTATGCGGAAGTTGATGGATTAAAATACATCTTGGACAAACAGAGGTTGGAACAAGGAGTGCTTAAGTCGCGCGGTAGTGATGTCACGGGATGGCGTTGCTAGGATACACGGTCGGATTAAAAATATCCATGTACGTCTTCACCAGATACCAGGATGTACGAACACGTAGCATTTTTTTTTTTTTAAAGGGGATTTATTGTCCATTACAGCGGAAGGCCCTGTGCAGAGATTTCTAAAACAGGTTCAAGCTTAAAGCACGTGCAAGCTGAATCATAAAATTGTCCTTGAATTTCGAATTCTAGAGCAAATGCAATTCTGTTAGACAGAAGTAAGATAGCCTATAAACTTGGAATTGCTTTAGAAAGCTGCCCTGTCCTGAGATTTCTTTAACAATCGTAATATATGGGCTCTCTGTCTTACTTCTGTCTAGTAAATCTGGATTCGTTCTAAAATTCAAAATTCATTGATAATTTTATAATTTAAGTAGCACTGGTTATAAGCTCGATCTGCTCGATCAATACTATAAATTATTAGGAAAGTATTGGATATTCTAGAGACGCTCATTATGATAGCGTCAGTTTACTGGTGTAATGAGCCAAACCATAATATCTCTGCGATCAAGAAAAAAAACCAAACCTGTGTGTTACAGAAACCATCCCCTCTCATTCCATTTTTATGTGGGGGNGGGAAAGGGGGATTGAGGAGGGTGTGGGCGGGAGGATGGAAGAAGGGCTAGAGGGGAGATGTGTTTTGTTAATATGACTTGAAATGCGCCTGCATGGAATATGTATGATGCGATCCTGTGCGGGCTGGGGTAAAAAAAATCCCCGCGTTTTCTCAGCAATTATCCATATCCCTGTATCTTTTTGTGGCACGGATGCATTAAGCAGGAGCTGTAATAAGCTCAACTGCTCATTCTGTGCTGCATCATGCCGCCATTTTTTTGTGTCGGTCGCGTGCGGATTTTTTCGGAGATAAATGAAGGAATAATGAAAGTGGGGTTGACAAGAGCTGGGCTGCAGGTTCCCCATTTTTGTCATCCCGATATGTGGTCTGCTAGATGCATGTCACTGCGCATGTCTTTGCTGGAGGCGTGGCTTTTTTGCTTGATCTAATTTGCGCCCCTATGACAAAAAGTTGAATTTGCCCCCATTTTCGGCCCTTTAAGTGCTTGTTTATGTTGGTTTTTGGTATCGATATTCGATATTTCCTTTCCCGTATTTCAGATCGCTAAACTGGAAAGTAATTACTTAAGAACTGAACTACCAGTGGCTACCTTTTTTTTTCTTTCATACCCACGCGTGTCTCATTACCACATAGATGAACAGCTTCGCTTTACTGTGATCAGCGATGAAACCTTGCAGGAAAAACAGTTTTTCCGAACTATATAAACTGTTAAAAGATAGGCTTAAGCTGCTCTCGCCACTTTGTATAATACGAGCCTTATTCTAATAAGTTGTTGGTGGCTTTCTGCGAGCTTAAATTTACAGGGTTTTTTTTTTCTTTTTTGATTAGTTCGGAATGGCTTTTCAGGGATTTGGGCTATAGATCGGGAAATCACTGAAGGATCAATCATCTGCCACACTGCTATTCTTAATTTGGATATGCAAATACGATAATTGGCATAAATGTCACTACTTCCAATTTATTTGAGCATCATCATAGCTTCAACTTCTACCATTAGAAAGATATGTATACTTTGGGGGTATCACAGAAATTTAATGTTCTTTAAAAATTGAAGAAAAATCCCCATTGGTCTCTTTCGTGATTCATTCGAATTTTCAAAATGGTTCCGAACCAAAAATGGGTAACGCCAGATCAAGTCGTATTAAAGTTTTAACTTGCAAGTTATTCGGAAACTGGGATGATGTATGACTGCAGAAAGATCTCTGAGTCTTGTAAGCCTGGACTTAACCAAACAACGTCTTTTATTGGGCTAGTCAGGCTCCTTAGCTCTGTGGCTATCGGACATTAATCAAAACTCGTTTCCCCTCTAACCTTCAGAATCGTATTAAAGCACCGCGCATGCGCCGAGGCACTCTCCAGGGGGGTGCAGAACGTACATGGAGCTCTGTAGAGATTCGTCTTCCGGGAGCGTAAGTCAAGGTCATACTAGGGTCAAGGCTGTCTGATATGGGCAGACTAATTGAGGCTTTATTGACGCGTGCGTCGCATCGATACTGACCAGGCGTAATGTTGGGATAGGAAGGCATGACATCCAGACAAACCCACCAGGGATACCGTCGAGCTGAATGATGGCGATTTCACGAAGGCCCCACTAATACCACATCCTTTGTCAAGGAAATAATGTGCTCACTCCGAATGCACTGCCAGTCGCCATAGCCAAGTGTGAGCATTTTCGCATGAGTCAGTACAGCGCCCAACTCACCCATGGGTAATACAGGAAAAAGCATATTGATATATTTATAGTGATGCTTTTGTTTTTCTGCTTGTCGTCTCATTTAAGCCTCTGGTATAGATTTGTGGGAGGAGGAAAGGACGAACGAAGAGCAAGCAGTTGGTTGTCATTTGGAACAACATGCGGAATATTCTCTTTGCTTTGTCAGATGAATCAAAGTGTCGCGGTTTTTTTTGTTTTTTTCTATGAGAGGATCCGTATGAAGGAAACAAACAGATGATGTCATTCTGTCAATCATTTTATAATATGACGAATGAGTAAGCAAAGAAACATCACCTAAAATATATCCAAATCAATAGATTAAACGCCTTTGTTCGCCATGTTGTACGAAAATTAAATGGAAGGTAAGGAACTTATGCTATGGTCCTGCTTAGCATTGCCTAGCAATTTCATCAGCGGCGTAATGGGCGGACAAGAAGAAGGTAATATGACGTCAGTGTCACTCCAATCAAATCTATAGTATGTAGTAAAGAGTACTGGACACAACATGATCTAAAAGAGCCCGGTCGATTGTTAATAGATACGAGGTGATAGCCAAAACAAAATGAAAATTTAAATAGTTCGATTGAGCAAGGGTTACTGTTGTGATTTAACAGAGATGTTATTAAGGATCGCTGTTTACTTCCTTCTTTTCTTTTTTAAAATAAAGCATTTTACGTTCGAGTTTGCATAATCACAATCTTCCTAATGGCAAGTTTTAAAAATATAGCAGAATAAGTTTCTTTCTATGAAACAGAAACCGGATAACCTCAGCTCCTTTTTTTCGCAAAATTTTCCCAAGATCCCGAAGAGTTGCGATTTTGTGAAGCTGGTATGAAGTTCCCAGAAACCAAATTCATTGCGATTAAGTGGAAGTGCACGTAGCCGAGTTTTGATTAAACGTTATGGACAAGAACAGTATGATGTATTTTGTATTTTTCAATCAGACATGATGGCTGTGCGGTAATCTCTCTGATCGCCATCTCGCCCCCAGTGGGCGTCTTACATATTTCCCCCCTATGAATAACCAGCAAAGCACCATCTACATAACGTACATTTGTTGTCGGCTCAAATATTCATGAATTTCTCACACTCCTGAGCTTTGTGCACGTAATAAACCATTCTATCATGTCATGACCTTTCTCGATGCAACAGCAGCGACGCACCCAGAGGTGAGAGGGCTAGTTAGTGAATGGTTCCTCAGGAGCGGCGGCGGCGG
>JAWQUT010000072.1:1985789-2003289 GCA_033807755.1 Ellobium chinense
CCCCCTTTCCATCCCGTCCCCGGGCATTGATCATCTACTCTTCATCCTTCTGTGCTCACTCCCCTTCCCCCCTCCCGAATAAAGCACTGTTTCCCTCTGTCACTATTGTGTATGAAAAGTATGCCGTATTTCACGGAATGTGGTTTGTTTCCAAAACAGGCCACAGTAGGTTCCCTCTCACTATCAACAGATTTGTCAATCAACGATTACCACAGGTGTAGTCTTAACAACAAGTGCGGACGATGCACGCACGCGACGGAAAGACTCCAATCTTTTCGTTAGGGATTGGTCAGACTGAACCCTCCTCAAAAGAAAATACAGAAAGAAATTACCCGAATGTTGCATTGCTATTTCGGTATGTTTCGGAACTACTCGGAACGCCATATTATCTTGTCGTGAAGGCAGAGGAATTTGTTTTGGAGGAGGGGAGGAGAGAATGTGTTATAATAGAAACGTCTGCGTTAAAAGGAGAGTAAATTTCCAGCTTTCAATAGTGCAATGCATCTTTGCAGAAAGGAGCACACAACAGCTACTCTTAACCAGTGTGCTTCTGCTGGAACATCCCTAAAAACGCAAGAACAAATGTCAATAGGAAACATCTTGTAATTCACAACTGGAGCAAGATCCTGTTGGTCATGATTTGATTCTGTGACTGGAAACAAGTTAAAAATAAACGGAGCTCAAAATAGATTCAGTGGAAACTGATGACGTGGGAGTTCCAATGACGCGCACAGCAATCAGTTCCCATTAGTCTCCGACTGTCTCACCTTTACACCGACTCCTCCAAAGACACTCCGTCACGTTCTATTTATAGCGACCCTACAACAGAAGGCAGACTATCGTCTTGACGGCAGCCTTCATGTAAATTCGATTATCAGCCTATGATCGGATGCACTAGTCACCGGGACGTCCCCCTGGCGGTAAACCTAAGCATGATGAAGCGCCCTCTGCCGTGAGCGAGTGAATCGTACTCCCCCAAGAAGGCCAGCACTTCCTTGTGATGAAAGTCTGATGAAGTGATAGCATACATTACATTCCCTACTGAAAGCGCGAACCCAGTGCCCTCCCCCTCTTGCACTGCTAATTAAGAGAGGCCGGAGCTAAGCGTTAAGACATGCCTCAGGGCATTATGTCTGCTGGGCATGCGTGTTTTTATTGGACCGTATTGACTGCAAGCCTAACGGTGTTTGCAACAATGTACCGCTGCAGCTCTAAAGTGTAAACCTGGGGCACGAGTGATATTTCCTAGATCTTGTTATGTTATGAGCACTCGGGAGCCCTGCGCAGCTGCAGGAAATCCCCCAGATGGCAAATAGGTTGCGACAGCTACATTATACATGGCGCTGCAGGAAGTCTACGAGGGGTAATAAAAAAAATTCCAGGTCTCGGCCAGAAGGCATCAACGCTCTGTCACCACTATGCGAATGCACATGACAGAAAGGGATAGTGTAGAAAATGATCTACAAAGGAAAATGCGTTTTACAAAAGCCAAAGTAGAACACCAACCGATATCCGCAAGTGACTCCGACATGATATAATGAATGATTTTAAGTCAGCTAAAGCTATAAAGATATTTTAAAAATATTTCCATGAAGTTTTGCACCAACGGTGCAAGGTGGCCTAAGTCATTTTTTCCTAGGAAAATTTTGACCGAACTTAATAGGTTGGTCTACAATCAAGCAAACTAAACGTTGTTGTTGTTGTTGTTGTTGTTGTTGTTGCTGTTGTTGTTGTTGTTGTTGTTGTTGTCAACGCAGAAGCGCTTGTGCTCTAGTCCTTCGGCTTAATGCCATGTTATAGTAAGTGCAGGAATCCTTCAGTTCGCCTGTGCATTGTACAGGTTGCTGGAGATGCCAAGGTTTGATGGGAGAAGCTGAGCTCTGATGACGTTGAACCTTAAGCAGCCAAATAACATATAATGAACATATAATAAGGATGGTCACAGAAGAGGCATATCTACTGTATTATGATCTAAACCAACTACAAGCTCTAATATTGCATCTCCCTGCTCACTGCCAACCCTACCTGTCTGTTTGTCATAAGCCCTGTCATTTTTCTTGCGTGATTTTGCTTAATGGACGGTTTCTTTAGCGATGCATATAATGGCGTTAATTATATACAAGACCAAAATGTCTTATTTGTTTTCTGTATGAAAGAGGCCAAAGCTGCAAGATATGCCAAGCAAGTGCTTAACCTGAGAAATGGTATTCCCTGTAAACACCTTTGATGACAGACGGTGCATTATCAATGTATGGTTTTGATTTGGGCGACCGCACACGATACAACGTGTCCGTGGCGTAGTGCAGGTATTATGAAGGGTCGGTATGGATGGGAGGAGGGAACCAGGGTTTTTATATTTGAAGGAGGGGGAGGGGGAGGGACTGAGGAGAGGATACAACTGTTGAGGCCGCTGAGTATAGGTTGGAGGAAAGGTCAACAGACTTTTGTTGTGGCATAGCGCTTCTCCCCAGAACTCTTGCGTATCTACGCCCCTGCAAAGAGTGTCGTGCACAAAACAAAATGAGTGTCTCTGTCACAAATAAGTGGCATAACTCTAGTCGTTTATCATCTCCGTCGCTTATCTGTTTCCTTCTTCTGTTTCCTTTATACAGGGGCGTAGATGAGTGGAGTCGTTTCCCTCTCACCCTTCCCGCCCTTTCACTGAACCGTATCTACCTTCCAGCCTTCCAGGCACAGGAATCATCAGTATAATATCACCGGTACTTACCCTGCAGTCTCCTCTCCTTCCCCTAGTGTAAAAGAAGGAGAGGTAATCAGTATAAAGAGGAGAAAACAAAAAGGAAAGGGGAAAATCCCCTGAGTATAGTTTTGCGCAGTCCCGGGTGAGGTAATTATGGCTATAGTATGATATCCCCTTCAGTAGTCTCTGTGTCCCATCACATTGTATCTTTTGTTACGCCACTGCCCTCTTTTTCCCTTTCCTTTCTAATTTTTTTCCTCGAAGATATTAATCATCCTCTTAAAAGTGGTAACCGTCGGATGACATGCGCAGAGGTCGATTTACCGAAAAGGAAAACATAAAACTATACCTTGTAAGCCCCGCCTACGAATGGTGGAGATAATTCAAAGGATCGATTCGTTTCATATGGATCTGCATTCATATTTCAGATATTAAATGCTATGATATCAATTTTCCTTACCAAAACTTTCGGAGAGACAGTAAACTAACGATGAGCACACTTTCTATGCAGTACGAAAAGCTTTACTCGCGACATTCTGAAAATGAATGTTTCGAGGTGAATCGTGCCACTGCATTCAAAATTAGTGAACTGTCCCATCATGCCCTCCCTTTTATAACCCGGATGTGTCTCTACGTTGACGATAGTGGTGACGTAGTAACAACGATGACTCATGGCTGGCTCGAAATAATGTGAATAATTCAGGCTATTTTTATGTGCTGATGATAATAGAGTTTGTAGCCAGGCCTTTCAATAATTTCGTTTCACCCATGCCTCGCAAGGCATTAAATTTTATGTATTTCCAAAATCAGGCACCGATTTCGACATTATCTCTAAAAGTTACCGGATGACGTCATCAGTTTTCACGCAATTCTTCCAGTTACCATAACAAGCTTACACGGGATCCTTGCTATGCAGGATGTTGTATGCTGATAGACGGCCAAACAAAATAGTAGGCAAATGGAAGTTGCGCCTAGGCCTAGTGAAGTTGTGCACGTTTTTGCCACCTTTTGGCTTTTGCACCGCAATTGCTTCCTCCTGACTCACTCAGAAACGGAGTGGATCGGGGTCCTGAGTGGATTGGGGTCCAGAGTGGATCGAGGTTCAGAGTGGATCGGGATCCAGAGAACCACCGCCACCGCTCTCACAAAGGCTCTCAGGAAACTAATGAAGCCTGCTTGCGTCCCATCTTTGAAAATTTGAAAGTTTCCTCCTGGGAAATGTCAAGGTGTTTTGTCTGATAAACAGCGACTCGTGATTGTTTGCGATTGTAATGGGAACTAACCAAGCATGCTCACATTCAATACATTCCAGGACACATAGTCAACACAGTGCTTCAAGGAAACTGTTTCATCAGGAAGGGATTTCACTCACTATCTTAGCCTTGTTCACCAGAGAATTATCAAGAAATGATAGAAAGGTTAGGAAGCTTAAGTATGTGTGCGTAGCCGGAATATGAGATGAGAGATTCTGGAGGGAGAGATTCCGTGTCCCTCCTTTCTTACAAAAGTGGGTACCCCTGTCTCCCTCCATCTTCGTCCCTCTTCCTCTATCCCTCTCACCACTACCTATGTCACCAAACATGCTCTGAGCTCTGATGTTCATTGTTTCAAAATGTATCTTTCTCTAAAATCACCATGAAACCCTACCATTTGAAAATAACAAAAAGGAAAGTACCCTTTTTAAACTAAGCTACAATATTGGTATGAGCCAACACTTCGAGATTTCTGTGATGTTTCTTTGTTTATACAGAGATTTAGTATCTGATCATGAACTTGCACTTTTGAAAGAGGTCGTAGAACCAATTCACCTTTCCGAATGAGCCAGCCAGGGCAAACAATCCCGTTTTTGCCGTGGCCTTAGAGTGAGGCTTGAAAGCGAGAATGACTGAGTAAGGCTTTTATTCTTGGGTAAATAAACGATGTGACTGGAAAATAATGTTACGAAGCAA
Source organism: Ellobium chinense (assembly GCA_033807755.1). Taxonomy (NCBI): domain Eukaryota; kingdom Metazoa; phylum Mollusca; class Gastropoda; order Ellobiida; family Ellobiidae; genus Ellobium; species Ellobium chinense. Next base: position 1,990,440 of record JAWQUT010000072.1, read on the forward strand.
GTAAAAAGTGGATGTCGCCTGGCCTAATTCAACCACTTGAAAAACTTTTTGAAATTTTCCGGAAAGGTCAGTTTCTCCACCACATAGTAAATGGGCACTAGACTGTCGTGCTACATTAGGTCTCGAAATTTTCAGTCAGTACGCAGCAAATTGCAAACCAGTCGCTGATGGGAATTCCAAGGAACCATGATGATCCCTAAAAATGATGGCGGTCAATAAAGCGGAAAATATTTCAAACCTCTGGATTACATTGCCAGGACCGGAGACTGCCCCATTACTGTGTGGTGCACAGCATGGCCCTGGAAAACACATTTCATCACAGCACACCACTCTGTACTAACCGCTGAAGGAAAATAATAATAATAATAATAATAAATGCAGGACTTTGCTCGGCTGAACAGCGATTTTTTTTAAATTTCAGGACACATGCCTACTGACAAAAAGACAATAAACTTCAAGCGTCGTGTGACCTCTGTACAAGAAAAGCAACGCGACTTTTATTTCAGCAAATTCAAAACAACAACTGGCGGTTACACAAATATTTACAAAGAAACGATAGTTTTTACAAAATAATATAAACCCCTTTCTGAACAGAAACATTAACGCCACCACGCAACTCGGCACTGACGAAAACGGTACCATGTAAGATTTTAGAGGTATAGGTAGCTTTATAATGAATGTATAGGCGCGACATGAACACATCCCCTTAGCTTTATTGAGGCATGATTGTGGTAATAATGCTTAACTCAACAGACAGGAGAAACACAAAATTCTCTGAAGAGATTTGATCTAGCTGTCTTCGACTCAGACCTTCCTGCCACCCTGCAGTGGGCTGTGAATGCTTATTTATATATGCTCAGCCTGTTTGTTTTCAGGTAGTGCGGGTAGTATCGTTTCTGAGCATGAGCAATTTCAACATTACTCAACAAGAATTTCATCGTCCGTTCCTAAACTCATGCTATGTATTTTCGATACCATTTCGATTCTTATTTCATTAAGGGTGACAGGTTGAACTTGACTGCCTATGCATTAGCGAAATATATTGAAAGTATTCACTGGTATCGAAAGGGATCGAAATGCTACCGTAAAATGAGTATCAGCATTGAAATAGAATGCTACTTTCGACACTTAGAGCAAGAGGGCTGAGTATCGAAGTACTTAAAATTACACGTAATCGCCCATCACCATTTTCAGATGTCTGGGTGGCTTTATATACAATGCAACGCGTCTGCATCCACGCCAAATTGTCGTATTATGTGACTGCTATTTATGCATGTTACGGTTAATCTCCTTGCAAATGACGTCAGAGTGTTCTTTCAAGATGGCTGGCATCTTACTCCAACAATGATCTTGTAACACTATGGCGTTTCCCTAATCCTTGCACGTTTCACTCAATTTAGTCTGCAACAAGACAGGCGTTGAAAGTAAGAAAATCCCTCGTTTGTGTTGTGGGGCATAGCTGTGAACAACTCTATTTATTGTTGCGGTTTTTACAAGAGTGGCAAGCATTTTTTTTTCTAGCTTTCAACAGTGCTCCGGTTTAGGGATTTGGCTTGAACGCCGTTCACCTATAGTCTGAGCACAAGTGATCTAGGTTGGTAGGCATGATGGAGTTAAACCACACTTTGGCGCAAAGTGAAAATATATGTGGCCACATGGGAAGACCTGTCGGATCTCGCAATGGGTAATTTTTAGCTGGGGCCTTGAAAAGTCGAATTTCAACTTACTGGGCCAAATTGAGATTTCTGTGGTCATTAATTTATCTTCCATTTCATGCAAATGTTATTAATGAAAATGAAATCAAAATGTTGGTTTTTTTCAGTGTTTTAATGAAGCACTCTTCACTCAAAGGCGTGGTTAAAAACGATTTTTATCTCAATTTTCTCAACATCTATCATTATATGGCAACGGTAGGTTTACATATTTGTCCATAACTTTGATATTAAGAAAGATATTGACCTCAAATAGAGTGCAAAATGTTTAGAAATGAATGGGGACTAATATTTTGTCAATACCTCAAGTTTCTTATCTGGAAATATGTGAAGGGTTTTCACATGCGCCCGCACATGTCGGGTGTTGAGTGGGAATTTAGCTCCCAAACGTCTAAATAAATATTTACTTTGACTGATACTGCACTGATAGGTTCTTTGTTGGTAATGACCTGGCGGGTCGCTCTGTGCGAAGACTCTACCAAATACTAGACTCCATTTAATTAATGAATCTTAAAATGTCTTTTTGGTACAGTAATCTTGTATCTCTTTCTATTTTCTCTATAACTTACAGGGTGATTTCACCAAGATGGCTGCTATTATCTTATTGGCTTTGATGGTCTCTTGAGATTTTGTCATCCAATTTAGAAATGGTGTGTGGCTGTTTGGTATTATCCTGGCACTCTCCGACCATATGTTTTGATTTAGTTTAGGATCAAGGTCATAGGGAAGAGAGCGCGTCCTAGTATATTCTCAAAAGTGTTCTCTCTTCCATAACCTTGTCCTCAGAAATTGAGAACTTAACGCATTAACGATGGGATCTCTTACCACCGTAGGCATTACAGAAACTCTGCATGCTGAACACCACTAAAGGTGTATTCAGCATCGACGCACTAATGTAATTCTTACAATTGTAAGAAATCCTGTCGTTAATGCGCAAGTTGTCAATTAACCCAGTTACAACTTGGGGAAGTCTCAAGGTTCGGAAACTCTCAGAACATACACTCGTGTAATCTAACGTGACGATTTGTCTTCTGAATTTGATCAAAAGCTATTTTCCTCATGGAGAGTTATGAGAAGAAGTTAAAACTTCATCTTTTGCCTCATGTTAGAGTTGAGCTGAATATTGTGCCAATGTGAGAGTGAGTTTGATAGTGGAGGAGCTAGGGATTACTTTTTGATGCTTCTCATTAGTAGCTTTCATGGCCTCATCTAGAATTAACTATGTTTCTAACCACGTTGCTTTGCTAGGTCATTAGTAATTTTATGACGTTGGAGCAGTGGCGCACATGAACATCTCGCATTGATAACAGTGACGTCAGGTACCAAGGAAAACTACTTATGAGGCATCACTGTCTAATTTCCAACCAGTAAACTGTCGCCTTATCGCAGCCACGACTTGTTTGTACAGCTTTGTCACAGGGGAGGCCTATCTAGTGGGCAGACAACGATGTCGACAGGGGGGGATACAACAATCTTGATTCCGTACTTTAGATCCTTTATAGCCGGAGAAATTTCTTCCTTTTGTTGTTGGGTGTGGTTGCGTATTCTGTCACCGCTGTGGCGCCTCTTTGGCTAGGTGAGATAATGTGTGGTACGGATATAGATGTCTTTCAACCACAAGTGCACATTCTCACACACACACACTTACACTTTTACAAATCTACTCAAACACATTAAGTTACACATACTCATTTACAGACATCCACAGACAAACACAGAGACATAAAAACACACACGATATAAAGACATACATGATATAAAGACACACTCGATATAAAGACACACACGATATACTCACATACATGATACACACACTCTATGAATAAGACTACAGCCACAGACATAGACTAACTGAAATACTGGCATGTCTGTCAGCCATATCAGAAGAGTTGTTGAAAATGTCACTCGGGTAGTTACTTGATAAACAGGTCTGTTTTGAGATGATTTTTAAATGATTTAAAACTGGTGGAATTACAAACTTTAAGAAATTCCCGCAGTGATTTCAGAATTTCAGATTAAAGGCCTGTACATGCGTTATCATTCTACTTATTCAGAAGGAAACGAGGGATGGAGAGACACTCTGAATATACTTAGATCTTAATTTTGTCAAACATCGAATTTTTCGAGCTCTAGTCCTCTTCTACGCACACCTTCTCATGGTTCTACAGACAGGAAACTCAGGAGTTATCACCTAGTTGTAGATTTATCTCAGATTCTGTAAAGTGTCAGATAATCAGGCTCGAAACACTTGTTTGGTCGGACTTTTCCACTGGAATTTTTTTTTTTATCTTGTCGGTCTGGAGTAAGAAAGTTTCTTTTCTGTCTCATGGATCTGAAGAGTATGAAGACATTGATGACGACGACGGCGACGACGATAATGATGATGATGATGATGAGGATGATGATAGAAGAAAATATACATAATTTGTTTCGAAGTCAAATGATTATCTATTAAAGCACTGTACTAAGAAACACTTCATGCATAAAAATTAGTCTGTCAAGATTACCGTTAAAGATATAGCTAAATTATCGAAGATGTAGTTCTTATGATACAATAGAATTGAACATGATGATGATCATCATCATAATGATGATGATGGTGATGATTAAGATAATAGTGGGAGTAATGATTATGATGATAATGATAATGGTAGTAACTTTTATATTTAACCTGTTAAAGAATCACATCTTTGTCTCGAAAATTCGTAATTATTTTATATCGTTATATAAGTCCATTTTGAATTTTTAGTATTAAAGTGTATTTCTCAATCTTTCGCTAGTTTGGACAGAACCTTTTTAATTTTTTTAATGTGTTCCAAATAATGATAATGATTACGATGATGATGATGATGATTATGATGATGATTGTAGCTCAGATTTTTCTTGTGGGAGCCCTTCATACTTCCTCCCTCCTTTTATACACAACTCTTTTCTTCTTACCTCAATTCACTCCTCTGCCAACTGTCTTATCCCGTGATCCAGGTTCAGTTCTTATTGTCTTTACTCGCTATTTTAAGACCGCTTCACTTAATCGATCAATAACTGACTTTTAGCTCACTCTTCCATGCTTGTCTTTCCTTTTTCTTCTTAATATGGTTGCTTTTATTCTGAAAGTTATAATTCTTGTTTCATTCTATTGAAAAAGACCATAGAGCCGAAACGTTTAGAAGTAATTTTTGGTCTTATTTCTTAACTAGATTTTTAACAAATTCCTTGAATTAAAGTTGAGCTTTAATTTTTCTCAGTTTTAAATGATGATGATGATGATGATGATGATGATGATGATGATAGCAGACAAGCCATCACAATAAACATTTTACGTAATAATACCAGACTACGCAGATGAAATTGTGCATTGCAGTCGCACCTTGCTGATGCCGTCTAGGATAAAGCTGCGTGCATAATCAGACTGGCACTCTGCAGCTTGAAAAGAGAAGTAATAATCACCTGGTTTTGGCATGGATCTTGACTGGTTGTCAGTTACTAGGTGGTGTCGTGGTCAGATAGGAAAAGAGTGTGACCACATTTGGCATAACTTGCTTAATGACGGTATCTGGCCTGCACGACCACAGGAGATGGCTCCTATTAGGAGCTGTGTTAGATATGATGAGTGCATGCGCATAGTGACAGTCTTTATAGTAGTGGACTTTATCTCGCAGTGATTCTTGGATAGCCCACTCTTAGTTATTATGCATGCACGTTCATCCTGGCATCGCAAGTTACAACTCCAGCAATTATAGTTTCGCTTTCCGCTTTCACAGTGTCAGAGGAATATGATTGGCAGATATGGACTATTATGTTGGCGAGGTGAGATTTGACGACTCAGTCGCATTACTATTTTTCTTTGACCGAAAGTCAGCTTCGGTGGAAGTGACCAATTAAGAACTGTCCATTCTGACAGCCTACCATTATACAATGACTTCGTTTCTGACTGGTTGACTGACTAACCGACCGACAAACCTACAGATCGACCGACCGCTCGACCGACAGACCGACTCACCGACCCACTCACTCACTCACTCACTCACTCACTCACTCACTCACTCACTCACTCACTCCACTCACTCACTCACTCACTCACTCACTCACTCACTCACTCACTCACTCATAGAGAGAAAACCATTTTCCTACTCAACTACTCCCCAAGAAATGTTAAGGGTCTAAGCAAATAAGGATCATATAATTATGTACCTGTTGGCTCCGGCTTGTAAAATTCTCAGTTTTACCCAATGAAACGTAAGATCAGAAAAATGGAATGATAAGCTCCATTTGCGTATAACCAACCATCCATTTATCCACTAGTTAGTATAGCTTTTACCTACGGTCAAGGTCTTGCAGTTCCAAAAGGCGGGGCAAAGATTTACATTTGAGGAGGGAAACAGGGGTTCAAAATGGACATTATAATTGTTAGGGAGAGAGGAGGGGGGTGACAGTTTACTGTCAAAATGTGTGTCGTGGAAAGCAGAATGTGGTTCAGTGAGAAGGAGCAGACGAGGTAAGGCCCCCTCGTCTACGCTTCTGCATATTGCACCTGTAAACTGACTCAAGTCGAGGATGACTGCACCGTTATATGCAAGTAAGCAAAAAAAAACTCTAGTAAACTTGTTATTACAATAATGCTAATTTGGTAGTCCTTCTGTGAGCAGGATTAATGTTTATATGCCGTTCTTCATCTTTTGTTTACCATTATATCGTGTTATCTAACGCTGCACTAGGGATTTTTAGCTATTCGACATGGTATGTGAACTGGCGTAGCCCAACATGTTGATCATGGAAACATGAAGGGCGGGGAAGGGTGTGGGGTTTAGAAAAGGAGAGGACCCCTAGTTCATCCAAGCTTGAACACCCAAAGTTCCCTGCTGAACTTGAAGCCACCAGAAAGCCACCAGAAAGCCACCAGAATGCCACCAGACTTAAAGCTACCCCATCCGATCGTTGCAGTCGAAAAGCAAGCTCGGCCAACAAAATGGCCATGGACACTACTCTCGTCCCAGACAGATTTGTTTTCATATTTCAAGTACTACACGACATATTTCTATGTCGATGTTCTTTACCGTCACGGTTAGAAAGATCGTGAACTAACGATCTGCAAAGTTTCTATGCAGTATGAAATGTTTTGTTAGTGAAATCTGGGGAAGAAATAGTTCTCTGATGTGAAGAATGTGACTGAATTCAAGTAGGTAAAGTGTCCCATCATGCATCACCTCTCCCTTTATACCCTGAGCGGACCTTTAAGGATCCTTTTTCAATGCACCGGTGGCCCCGGCTGTAAAACCATCACCCTTGCGCACAGTTAGATACAATCGCAGCTTGTTTACACAGGATATCCCAGACGAATAGTTTCCCCTTCTACTTTAATTACTGCAAGAGCGATCGGAAGGCGCCGGGAGATTTCTTTCCTCTCTTCGTTTTCCGCTTGGCACCGATCAGTGGTAACTCTTTGAACCTGTCGACGCTGTCCTTGGCACTTTAAACCCCAGTAAGACAATAGATTATGTCAGATTGCGTGCTGGATAACAATGACAAGACGTATCGGAGCCGGGATGATCACAGTAAATGCAGAAATCGAGTATTCCACATGACTAAAGCAACGTATCAGTATCGTTTTAGGTACTGCGCTGACACAGCATCCCTTCTTGAATACCCTGACAGCCCAACTCCCTTATTGAGCACTTTCGCAACTCTATACTACCACTACTAATGAATGTCTTTTTTATAGTACCTTATACCCGAAAAGTTCAAGGCGCTTGACAGAGAAAAAAAGTGTGACATTACTTTATAATATACCTTCCACACAATCTACATTCTTTCCCTCACAACACACACACACGTGTGTCTCAGCGGAAATATTTTTCAAAGAGATGTGGTTTAAAATTTTTTTCTTTAAAATATTGGTATTTGCTGATTCTTTAAATCAGATAGTCAACTGTTTAGACATACAAGACGAGTCTGATGATAGCACAGAAATTCCTGTGTGAGCTGAAAACATCAAGACCTACGATCACTATTTTAAGAGACCTTTGATCTTTTTATGTGAACAAATTAGTTCTTGGTGATCGCTCTTTCCTGCAATCTCATTTTTCTAGAATACGATGCTTACGTCATCATGGGCGAATTTTTTCAGACATTTTTTTCAAATATACATGTTACACCAAAATCTTGTCTATTTCATCGTCCCTGTAAAAAGCTGAAAACTTTTATCATCATGTCATTTACTGCAGTTCCACTTAACTCAGAACAAATCTGCTGTGACTGCTGGGTTCAAAATGATTTTTGCACGCATGACGTCCTTAAAATTTCACCTACGCCTCGCACATGCTCGTCTACGTTTACGATAAGAAACTTGATGAGATATCAGTGGCGTAGACGTGGCTGTTCAGTAAGAAGGGACAAGGGACGCTTGTTTAAAATGGGGGGGGGNGGGGGGGGGGGGTCATTAATACTTGTGATACTGTCAATCACTAAAAGCAACGGAGTCTCAAAGAAGAAAAAGCTTAGAAGGAGAGAGGAGGGGGAGTTTCTTTGGCGTTTTGGTAGGGGATACCTCCACCGCCTGCAACCGCACCTTGTTTACTCCAACGCAGCTGCAAGATCGGGATGGTAATCAGGAAGGTTTCAACATTGTGCCTGTAGACATTGGAGCAGCATGTGGTGGGAGACACCTTAATTTGACCTCTACTTCAATATGTAAACCAAGCCGTATTTGACACCTATTTATTTGTGAATGTGAAATTGCGACGTAACTGACATACAGCGTCTCAGCAAGGTTCCCCCGAGAGGCGTGATACTGGAAGAAAAGGAAGTGTAAGGGGAGGGGGAGAACACATGATCCAGGAGACTGATACTGAGCATTATAGTTGTTATTTTCATTACGAATTTTGATAGTCTTGTGGGAGTTGAGTTTCTATCTTTCTTACAGCCAGCTTCACCCTGCTCGCCATCTTCTTATAAAAGGAAGTGAAAAAGAAGGACTAATTCGGGAAGACTCAATCTGATGTTAACGACAGGTGCAGGAAGAGCCAAAGACAGGTGCAGGAAGTCTCAATTTTACATCAAAGACAGGTGCAGAAAGACTCAATTTGACATCAAAAATAGATGCAGGAAGACTCAATTTGACGTTACCGACAGGGGCAGGAAGACTCAATTTGACGTCAAATACAGTGCAGGAAGACTCAATTTGACGTTAACGATAGGTGCAGGAAGACTCAATTTGACGTGAAAGACAGGAGCAGGAAGACCTAATTTGAGTTAAAGACAAATGCAGGAAGACTTAATTTGACGTCAAAGATGGGTGTAGGAAGACTCAATTTGATGTCAAAGGAAGATTCAGGAAGACTCAATTTGACGTCAGTTATAGTTCTCTTCTGATGAAGACTCTCGTGCCCTTGATCTTGACCATGATCTTGATAATATAGCCATCATAGTCGCGTAATCTGAGCCTCGTGTTCGTGATGGCGAGGAACAGACTCAAAAAAAGCGTCCAGACTATTTTGCTTTTCCCATTCACCATTTGGAAGCTCTTACAAGGCCACTGTATTCCTCTATGCAGGGTCTTGGCGTGCAGTGGCGAAGCAGTCCGGTTCTTAGTGAGTGATGGGGGCTCAAGAGGTGCACAACCTGTTAGAGGAGGCTCTATTTTAATGGTGTACCCGGGAAAACACACCTCTGAGGCTCTACTTGGAGAAGCCTTGACGGATATGAAATTGGGGAAGGAGAGGGGACACAAGATCCAAGCTTTCTCATATTATTATGTATGCCTTTTTTGACACGTAGGGGACATTTATTGGTTTTCAGTAAGAGGATGGAGTCTGAGTTAGAGCGAGATTACGTAATACGCACACTGATTAAGTTGACAGATATTAGATCTACACTGCGACCCGAATAACTCGCAATATTCCTCACGAGTGTCCTTTGCAATAAGCTTCAATGCACTAATAGCATCTTGGTCTATAGGAAAGCCAAATGGTGTGGGAAAATTTTTATGTAGGGGATGGGGTGGACAAAAGCAGCCAGTGAACTAGGAGTAGTCATAGATGATAGTCTCTACCGGTTTTGCCTCAAACAAAAAATATACATACAGAAGCACTAATCCCAATAAGCGACGTCACTGGCAAAAGTCTCCTATGTCTCCACATTATTACCGATATTCGTGCCCGAGGTCGCTATTCAGTTGTGCGATGTGATGGATACTGCGCTCTAATTGATTGGGTGGATTTTAAGGTTCTAGTTTAGTTATCAGACACCGGGTGGCTGTATGCTGTGGAAGTGAACACTTCTAAAACCACTTCTCTAGACTTATCGTTTTGCGTTTTGTTTTTTGTTGTTTGTTTTTTTTNAGTAACAGATATACTTATACACCCTGTTACGAAGGGAATTTCAAGTGTTCCACCAGGCTAAATTAGGCCACTTCTATTTACTTCGCAGCTTTGTTGCCCAATCGCAACGTTTGCTTACCATGAACTATGAAAGCATTGCTCAATCAGTCAGGCTTTTATGCCTCACTCTCAGGCCATACAAATGCAAATGCTAACTTGGCTAGCTGATTTGTAAAGATGAAATATCTCCGTCTAGACCTACCTGCATGACCTATTGAATGACAAGTACAAAAACAAACAAATGAACACAAGAAGAACTGCAATACATAAATCACTGTATAATTCCAGACACTGGTTCACCTACAAAAACAATGACCTGCCACTCAATGCCGTACATTTGTAGTCAGTACGACTGGCAGGTTATTAGAATGATGCCAAATTCGCACCTCAGTTTCCATGCAAGCTGCCATCTCCCATTACCAAACGAGATGCTTCTCTGCTACACGTGAGAGCCAGAGGCAAAGAAGATGGAGTGGGAAACGTTCTGGCGAAATTTCTCAAGTCAACTTGATATGCAAACGTTTGCCATAAATTTTCTGAGATGGGTTCCCTGCCAACCTGCCACTTGTCTCCGAAACGGCAACCCTAGTGGCCCAGATGGTGAGCTAATTTTTCTAAACTAACACTCCCAGCTGGAAGTGTCTATAACGAGAAGTGGCCACGTGGACTCTATGTCGTCTATAGCGAGAGGAGAAGTGGTCACGTGAACTCCATACCGTCTTTTGTGGGGAGAGAAGTGGCCACAGGAGTTTCATGTTGTCTGTAACAAGATGTGGTCACGTGAACTCCATGTCGTCCGTAACAAGAAAGATGTGATTACATGAGGTCTCTATTGCCTATAGCGAGAACTGATCACGTAAAATCCGTGATATCTATAATGAGAAGAGAAATGGTCACGTGATTTCCCTGTCCTCTATAGCGAGAAGAGAAATGGTCACGTGAGCTCCATGTTGTCTATAGCGAGAAGTGGTTGCTGCGTAACCCCATATTGTCTATAGCAAGAAGAAGTGGTTACGTGAAGTCTGTAGCGAAAAATGAACACGTAAACTCCATTTCGTCTACAGTGGAAAGAGAATTAATGGTCACATGAACTCCATATCGTCATAGTGAGGAGTAAGCTATCACGTGGACTCCATGTCGTGTATAACGAGATGTCAGCCTACAGTTGAGCTAATATGTAGATGAAAACGGTAAATATGCCCAGTGGCAAGGACCTTGTGTTTCGTAAGGGGTGTGGGGCGAGGGGGGGGGGTGAGCACCACTTTCTGTGAAAGAGCAGGCCCCTCCATTTCTGTGCTTTTTAATTCAAATCTTCTCGACTAACCACAAGATCCGCCATAATAGCCAGTTTGACATTTGTCTTAGTAAGCCTATCTGCCTCTGTTGTCAGTTCAATAATAAGTATCTGTCAACTGGACATAATAAAGAGCCATTTCATGCCATTCTTAATGAATGCATGATGTAGCCCTGAATGGGACGTCTTGTTTATTCTCCGGCAGAGGCCACTGACCGGTATGGATGACCCTGGCTGAATGCAGAAAGGTCAACTAGTGGACGGATGGACGCAGAGAAACAAAGGCGTTTCACCCGTTTAATACTTCAAGGATTAATTATTCAGTATTGTGCTGGACAGGAACTGTATGATGATGATGATGATGATGATACAGATGATGTAATTCATTCAGCTGTGAGCAGTATGCTCTTAACAGTCCATTGTCTCTTGGACAAAAGCGCATGTCAGTTGTGTTGTTGTTGTGTATTACTATTATATAGTGTGTGTTCGCCATGGTTGGGAGTTGTGGCAGGAGCTGGCGTCGCAGGTTTATCAGATATGGGCATTGGAGCAGTAGGTCTTCAACTGACTCCAAGTGATGGTAACATTGCCGACAATTTGGTTTGTGCATTGGGTTGATTCGATTCAGGTGTTTATTGAATGGCGCGTGGCCTGTCCTCAGCTGGAAGATGAGGGAGGCTCTGATCTGACTTTTTCATTTGTTGTATTGGATCAGCGGGTACTGGTTTTGTCTGATGTTGAAACAATGCACGTCCAGTTAGTGCTGTGGCCCATCGATTTAGCCATTCTTGTCGATGGTTGTTACGAAGTATTTGTCCTTGTCGATAGTTGTTAAAAAGTATTTGTCTACAGTCTGCAGATAGGTGGTGCTGGTTGTGACCTGTAGCATCGCTGCATCAGGGAGTGTATATAAGGCGACAAAATAGCATTAGATCTTTGCTGGCTGTTTCAATATAATATTACTTTAATGTCTATTGATGTCAGTGATTTCAATCAGCGGGCTTGAACAATCGCATGTTCTTTTCCACTTCCTAAGCATGCAATCCCCGATCTCTCAATTTCTGCTAATAGCAGCGGTTGGCCATGACATCACACGGAATAGGATTTTATTTCTGGAATTTTTTTTTGTTTGTTTGTTTTGGGGAGGGGGAGGAAAGGGGATGAGGGAGATAGAAAGAACCTTTTCTATTCTGATTCACTGCCTGTGAGGTTTTGTGAAGTCACGTGCGTAAACGCGTCCTAGTTACTGTCAGTCACGTGACCTCATTCACTGCAGACTGTCCGAGTAGAGAGTTATCTCTCTGGACTCCATATTTTTGGAACATCGCGCCATCTGATTGGTTAAAAACTTCTTGCGTGCCGCTGTTATCATCTCTGCGATTTCCGCTGGTTTTGAATTAAATAATGTAATCAAAAACTTCAAAACGAATACTGGGGAACGGGAAAGAGATAACGATATTAGATCTGGC
>JAWQUT010000072.1:2005789-2011075 GCA_033807755.1 Ellobium chinense
CATAGTAGAATTACCAATGAGTCTTTTCCAGTGCTGGCTTAATAAAGACTGGAACAAAAATGGGTGTCAGACCGTGCAGTGTGGTAGGGTCTTCGTTCACAAAGGTGGTGGCGATGATAATGATGATGATGATGATGATGATGATGATGATGATGATGATGATGATGATAATTTTATGCTCAGTGAAGATCTCTATAGATCGAAACTTTGAAGTCGATAAATTAACTTTATTTATCTGTGAAAACTACTGTCTGTTTAAATGTTGTTAATTTTTTAAAATTCTTAAACGATGCTGCTGCTGCTGCTGCTGCTGCTGCTGCTGCTGCTGCTGCTGCTGCTGCTGCTGATGATGATGACGATGATGATGCTCTACTGGTCTTTTTGTAGTACGCCGATATTTACTTTTAGCCTTCTCACTTTCTCTTAATCTTCATTCTTCATGAACGCATTTAAATTCATTTATCCTACGCCTCTTCTTACCCATTCATTTCATTTTGTAGTTGTATTAACCTGATGAAGAATCACGTGTTTGATTAAAACATTGGTAATTATTTTATATCATTATATAAGTCCCTTTTAAATTTCAAATATTAAAGTATTATTCTTAAGCCTTCGCTGATTTGGACAGATCTTTTAATTTCTTTATGTGTTTCAAGTGATGATGATGATGATGATGATGATGATGATGATGATGATGATAATGACGATGATGATAATGATGATGCGTGACTTTAACACATTCATTTTATTTCTACTGAAGAAGGCTTTTGCCGAAACGTTCAGACTGTTTTACCATTTAGTGTTTATTAAATTTTCATAAGAATCGTCGTATTTAAGTAGTGTTTTATACTCTCGCCTATTTCACAACGATGATGATGATAATGTTTGAAAGTTTCTTCTCTTTTGAAAATGGTGATGTTCCTATTCACTTGATTTTCTTTGGATATTTATTATTTTATGTGTCAGTCCTGAAGAAGTGTTTGTACACGAAACGTAAAATAATTAGACTATTTTTAATACATTCATTATTTTTCATACAGGTTTTGTATAAGCCGGAACCATACTTAATTTCGACGATGATAATGCTAATAATAATAATGATGATGTAGATAATTTACAGAAAAGACTTACTTACTTGTTCGGAGGGTTAACTTCATAGCTCAACAGACAGATCGATCAGTTTTCGTCATTAACCCTTCGCTTACCAACTTCGATGAGCTTGGAATTTCCTATATGATCCCTCCTCTCCCATTTTCGACGATCGTAGAAATTTGATATTTCATGCTAAACTATCCCAGATGGCTTTCTTACCCAAGTCACTCATAGGTCGAGTTTGTCGACTGACGCGATAAGTGATTTTTGTGCCTTGATAAGAGGTTTGTAAATAGCTGCTCCTGCAGCGAATTTCTTTTAGATTGCATGGAATTCAAGGTGTCTGAAGTGAAAACAGGTGACGGTTGTGGACAGTGACGTCCTAATTGGCTGGTATGCAAAGGAACGAGGGATCTATTTGCAGTCTGAGCTGTGGCTTAATGTCAGTTCTAAAGAAACATTAGCCCTTCCCTTTGCAATGAAGCCTCGTTAATATTTAAATACTGCGTGTGTCAGCATACAAACATCTTTGTGACACGTGCTTAGCCCTACCCAATGCAGTTGCCGGAAGTATCACCTCTCGAGCATTATGATTGGTGTCTAAAAGATTCAGGCTTGGTTCCATGATTCACTTGTCATAAAGTGTTTCCGGTAATCTAAGTAGGGTTTCTGCCAGGTCATGAATCGTGCTCGGGTCGTGCTATATGGAGCACAGATGGTACACTAACATGTGTCGAACATACTGGATGACCATATGGTCTCAAGTGACGTCCGTGTAAATGTTTGCCACCAGGTGAGAAAAATGTACCTGGTATCTTAAGTTCCACTTGTTTAAACAGAAGGTAAACATCTGGATATTAGGGACTAATTTTTCCATAGTGCGCATTACATTTAAACTGTAAGGGCAATTCCTTGGGCTGGTTAAGCGTTTACTTTGTCTCTTGTCTGTTTAAAATGGATTACATAATTTTTGTAGGAGTTCAGCAGTCTCTGCAAAGGGTGATTAAAAATGGTCACATCTGGTCGCCTGTTGTATTTCCTTGGTATTTTCTTGTATTTTCTTTTTACTTCATTTAGATAAGACCAATTACTTACAAGGTAAATAATGAAATTCATCGTCGATATCCTTGTGTGATGTAGGGAGCAATGTCTTTCAAAGTAGCTCACGATATTGTTATGTACTGTTTCTATAGCACACACAAATCCAGACAAAGGGACAAGATTAAATTTACAACGTGTCGTGTAATTCCTTGGGGGAGCTATAGCCCTGTATCCCCAAAGCCCCAAAGACAGACGAGGAAAGGAGATACACACTTCCTATCGACAAATGGTGGAGTGCTAAGGGAGATTAATAAAAAGAAAAAGGCTTCAATACAAGTTCACTGAGTGCGCAGACAGAAAGTCAGACGCAATCATTGACAAACGCATAACTAGATGACGATACAGTTGCGAAAAGAACACGAATGAAGAAAAGAGAGAGAGAGGAACAGAAATTCCGACTGATTAATCCAGTTAATCGTCTATGCCCTAATCGCAACAGTTTATTAGACAAAAGAGCTCTAAATAGCCGCAAGAATCCCCACCGTCGCTGTTTACTCGCAACGTTTCCAATGCTTACATGAAGTTTTGATTATGCGGATGTCGGGAGTATTTGGTCTAAGTTGTCATAGCTGTGATTGAGGAAGTTTTACTTGATTTTGCCTTTCCCTGAAATCTAACCCTTTTGACTGACCTAACGAGGCCAAAAGAAGTAAGAACCAGAAATGCAGAGACGTAGATAAAAACAATTTCAGTTCTCGCGGTAATTCCAGTCGTGTGGCGGTTTTGAGCAAAAGCTGAACATGGACGATATCAATGTATAGAATCGATACTTATGGTAACCGCAAACTATGGTGTCAACATGATATTGAGGTATCCGTTCTAAGTTAATTGACAGCTTGTGCGCCTAAACGGTGAATATTAATCTTTATTCTTAACACCATGTATTTTATTTGATAATATAAACATTTGCACAGAGAACACGATCTACTATACTGTCGATACACGTAGACAGATGACATCAGCATAGGATGGTAACATCGAAATTCACTATTACGAACAATTGCCGGCTCAACATCGCCCAGGTCTTTGGCTTCCACTCTTTTCATAAACTTTTTCTTGTTTCCTTCTTCCTTCCTTTCTTTCTTTTCTTTCTTTTCCCCCCTTCACTCCCCTTTTTTTATTGTTTATTCCTGTCTATCTTACTTCCTCTCTTTTGCCTTTCGGATGTTTTTCTTATCTTTCTTTCTTGTTTTCCCTTTTCATCCTTCGCTTCTTTTCTCATTTTCTTTTTGTCTCTCCTTCTTTCATATTTTTCATTGTATCTTTCTATTCTTCGTTATTTCGGGCTTTTGGGTTGTTGTTGTTGTTTTTTGTTGTTTTTTTTTTTTGGGGGGGGGGNGGGGGGGGGGGGGGCTTTTTTTAACCACACTTCGATTCGCAATAAAACTGAAAAATTCTGCGAAAAAAGACACTCCAAAATCAGTGTCGTCTACCTTTGACGGATGTCGCCCTTCCTTCCTCTCTCCCTATTCCCCGCTCCCCTTCACCCCATCATTCCTACTGCCGAAATTTCTAAATTCCGCCCCTGATATGAGACTGGCTTAGCGGTTAACTCGGAGAGAGTGCTACCCATGAGGCGAAATTGTTTCGGTACCGCATTTATCGATTTCTCATCTATTTTTCTCCGGTTGTGATCGGCGCGTATTAGCTTCGGTGTCGCTCTAAGACCTGATGCAGATTGAAACAAGGATGAAGAGGGGCAACAAGAACAGGGGCGGATTTGGGGTCCTTTACAATATCACAGGTCATAGCAATATTAAGACAGCGTTCAAACACATAGAGAAATACTTCGGGGTGGGGATGGGGAGAAGTGGGGAGTTTGCACTGAGGAAAGCGAAGGAGACAGAAAAGAGAGAGAGAAAGAGAGAGAGAGAGAGAGAGAGAGAGAGAGAGAGACAAAGAGAGAGAGAGAGGACAATATCAGTTTTATCTCCTGAAGAAATTCATATCCGTAATTATGGGATATTTAAAGTTCAATAATAAGACAACATTTAAAAACACAAAAGAAAATACTTGGGGGTCACGGAGGAGGGGTAGGGGTTGGGGAAGAGGAGGAGAGGGGAGCGTGCACTGAGGAAAGACAAGAGGGGTAGAGAGAGAGTAAGAGTGAGAGAGAGGTGAGAGAGAGCTAGAGAGAGAGAGAGAGAGAGAGAGAGAGAGAGAGAGAGAGAGAGAGAGAGATTAATAAAGTCACTTTATATTTTCCTGAAATTCATACCCATAATTATTGGACTCCGCAAGAGAATTTGCTCAGGATCCCGTGGTGCCATAACTTGGTCATGTTTGGAGTAGAGTATATCATAGCAACAGGTTTAAAAATAAGAATTTGAACATTCAATCCACCTCTTTCTCTCTCTCTCTCTCTCTCTCTCTCTCTCTCTCTCTCTCTCTCTTTCTCTATCTTCCTCTTTCTCCTTCTCTCTCTCCCTCTTTCTCTCTCTCACGTTAACTCCATAACATCTTTGTCTTGTCCTCCAGTGCGAGCCTAGGTAAATGTATAGGGTACTCGCACTGAACCATAGCCGGCCAGTGCGGCCATGCCAAACTAGGCCACGAGCGAGTTTTTTAGGGTGATTTAACACATACGGAGACAGATAAGTTGACAAACAAAGGAGCGGACGGGCAGGCAGGCAGACAGGCATGTGTACTGACAAAAAGGATGTAAACTCACTCAATCCAACATATTATCACCTGACATCATTCATTTTGTTTTTCTCTGTTCCCTAATTTTTTAGCTCTCTCCCGCCTCTACTTATTCTCTCTTATATGATTATCAATCTCTTTCCTTCCCCCTCTTTCCTTTACGTACTCTTTTTCCTCATCTCGCTCCTCTCTCTCTCTCTCTCTTTTTCTCTTTCTCTCTCTCTCTCTCTCTCTCTCTCTCTCTCTCTCTCTTTGTGCTTCTCCATCTCACCTTGCTCCGCTTGTCCCTCTCGCTTCTTCCTTCTTTCTCCTCTTCTTTCTGTCCCCCTCAACCCCCCTCACCCTCCTCTCCACCTACAAATCTCGACTTCCTCTCTTTGTGCTTCTCAACCTCGCCTCTCTCTGCCTTCCTCTTTCCTTTGTCCCTTTTTTCCCTCTGCCCCTCTCCCC
>JAWQUT010000072.1:2011130-2023777 GCA_033807755.1 Ellobium chinense
AAACCTCGAGCCTGCCAGCGGAATGCCTGTCCTGGACCCCGAGTGTCAGATAGGAAATTGAGTTGGCCGCGATCATGGCCATTATAGATGGAGTTGGTCACGCAACCCACAGGTCTCTGTGTTAATGTGGACCACACCACATTCTGCTGACCTGCTGACCGCTCACAGGCCTATTTCTGGAGGCGTTTGCTGCTGTTGATGTTATGGTTGTTGTTGTTGTTGTTATTGTTGTTGTTGTTGTTGTTGTTGATGGCAGTCGTGGTCGTGATGTCTGGGCCATGCGGCAGGGCAAGAAAGAGTGCAGTGATTAATTCCTCAGCATGAGTAGTAGCACCGACTTAACGATAACTGTAAGTGAGCATTAATGATGTGCAAGAAAGGAATTGAAACTAAAATGACGATCAGATTTGCCTAATCTCCTTGTTCGCTGAAATAAGGTATCGATTCCTTAATCTGGTGTCTTGTCGGTGTGATTAATGGATACAGAGGACTTCGACTTTAACCACACTTGTCTTATTTGCATTTTTTGGGTTTTTTTATTTTGTTAAATCAGGATATAATACTTATTTTCTTTTTTTCACACTTTCCCGCTTAATCGCAACATTTCCACTCAAACTTCCGTAGTCCTTCAAGTAAACGAGTTCGATTGAAGTGGGTCATAGTTTGTACACTCTTCCCAAGATAGACGGCTGGAAGTTCTTGAGTAATCAAACTCAGAGCGTCCTATCACTTCGCCCCTCTCCTCTCTCACGTCCAACCCAACTGAATTTAAACATCTTTTGCTGCATGGTTGCCATTGTCTAGGATTCCAACAGATTACTTTTTACACCATTTCAGCCATAACGCAAGAATGTCGAAGTGCCTTTTTTTTTCCAGCTGACCGAGAATTGATAGGGTGGCAACGTTTCAATGCTTCATCCTCGTCTTCTACAGTCAGAACAGAACAGTCATGAAACCACTTCCGGAACATCCTACCTGCACAATTTTAAAGAATGTTTGACAGGATTGGGTAAAGCAGGTATGATGCAAGGTTGTTAACAGTGACCGTGTCATACTGTTCTGAACTGGAATAAACCTGGGTCTTCCTGCAAAACTCGCTCTTTTTAACTTATAAGTATGAAAATGATGAACGAAGGCATGTCATAACATTTGTTTTCTAACTGCCAATCCTCTGTCAAGATGGTGGATAGGGGAGCAAGTCTGCCATCTATAGTATCAGTACTTTTATGTTCAGAACACCGCGCTTGGAAACCAAGGATTCAGTGTTCGATTCTGACTGAGGACATTGTGTTTCCTTCTTAAGGAACGAGTAACATAAAGAAATAGTCTATTTATACTCTTGTCAATATTATCCACATATCTTGTCTTATTCTGACGTTAGTAAATAGAAAGATTTCTTTCTGAAAGCATAATAAACACGTGTACTGTTACTAGCATATTCGAGGTCGGGTACACTACTTCGGGCTGTGATATAGAGCTAAAGGATAAAGATAGAGCGAAGACAGAGATAGACCGAAGATAGAGTGAGTGCTAGACAGACGGCGAGAACCCGGAAGAAGAACCCGGAAAACGAGACAGATCGAGCCAGACAAGACTGATCCTCGTATTAATTATCGATATCTTCAGCGGCTGTCAAATTATTATGTCTCACAGCATTATAAACCTCGTCACTTCCACCAACCCCTTCCCCCTCACTACAACACTCAAAATTATCCCTTCCATCTTGTACACGTTCCCTATGGAGACCTCTCATCGAGATAGCCCTCCTCGTCTACGTCACCGGACCCTAGACCCTCTGTGCCCCCATCCCGGAACCATAATGTAGCAGTCTCGGCCTTAATTTGCCCGAGTCCAGACTTACACCACTAAAGCTGTCTGGCCCGCGAAAGGCGATTTCCAACTTAATTATTGGCTCTGGGTGTCTCGTTTCAAATAGCTCTGACTTATTAAATATCCTGGTTATTACTGTTCATCCAAAGACTTTGGACTGGCTGGGAGAGAATTCCATGGAACGTGTTCAGGCAGATATTGTGGAAAATAAAGCCACATCTTGACTGTGTGAAATGTTTGCTATTTCACATTCCAATCGTTCACTTCCTTTGTATGAAAGTAACAAATCCATATTACATACATGAGTCTGTATCGAAAGAAACCTGCTAACGATAGTCGTTGTGTACCCATTAATTAGAATAACTAATGTAAATGCTAGGTTGACCTTCAGCAACACCACTAGCATAATGTGTTGTTTTCTATAGATGGTAAACCTAGCTTGCACATTGCAGATACTACATGGTAAATGCGCTCACATCAATAATGTTTTGACTTTTCTTTTGATCTACATTCTGTTATGTATAGATCTGTATGATTAATAACTTTAAACCGACGGGACTGCTCTCCATGGAATGGGCATGTTATGATTCATCTCTCGTGTCACTGTCGGTTATTGGCTAGATGGTTTACTCCAAGCCGTACTCATTTTTGTGTCGGCAACGGGCATTGGCTGGGGCTTGAAATGACAACGCATATCATTCCCTTTGTGTATCCTAGGCAAAGATTGGCTAGGATTTTCATCTATAGACCAGTCAACCTGTGTGTACCTTGTGGAAATGGGATGACGGCTGCTAGATTTTTGTTACGCATGATCTACTGTCCAAGGAGAGTTTTTGAGGTACATGTGCTGTCGACTACTGAACTGATACAAGACAGCCTCCTCTGATTATACAAATATAGTTTTACACTGCTTAATAGCAACTTTCGGCGAATCTGATGATTTTTCAGATAACAAGAAAAGAAAGACACAAGATCTGGAAGTATTTTCATGAATACAGTATCTCTATGCTCTTGAAGAGTTGCTATTTTAGCGTTGTTGACTGTATCTCAAATACTATTTTACTGGCCAGACAACACAACCTTGACCCCCATGTATACACAAAAACCCCACATTCCTTGTAAGGCTGCGGTCACCACAGAATAAGAAATCTACAGAAGGACCAAAACCAGGGTGCTACATCACTCAAATAGATCCCGTCCTCCGCTCCCCCCTTCCCGCCCCCCATGCATCCGTGTCTACCACACTGTTTACCAATATGTCCTTAATGTAATAAGGCCGCCTAACACAGCAAAGAAACCAGAGGAGGAAGGAATGTTATGAAGTGTGTCGTCATTACCAGAAAATGCAGTCTACCCTGGAATGGAACGCAGCCCTTTGGTAATGTTGCAGCTTAAAACACTTACGGTGATTGGGAAAAAATATAATCGGAAAATACCTAGATCTAGACTATATCAAATCACGTATGAACAAATCTAGATCTATTCAAACTACGAACTTGAACAGATTTAGATCCATACTAAACCACGAACTTGAACAAATTTAGATCTATACTAAACCACGACATTGAACAGATCTAGATCTTTACTAAACCACAACATTGAACAGATCTAGATCTATACTAAAACTACGAACTTGAACAAATTTAAATCTATACTAAACCACGAACTTGAACAGATCTAGATCTACATTATCAATCCACGAATTTAAACCCCCCACAAACTTTGAAATTGTGGACTTGTCTTTCTGGGATTTGTCCTAGTGTACGTCTCTTCCGTGTTTGTTACAAGAACTGGCTGGAAGCTCTGCAATTCAATCAACACTAGCGTGACACGACTGTTGCTATTATAATTCAGTCTAGATGACCAGACAGAGGTACAAAAAAAATTACCTGCACTCATGAAGTGACTCCATCAGGGTTGGCCAGACCACGGTGACCATACCTCATAGGAGGAATGAGTGGCCTCAGATGAAGACGAGAAACCCAGCCAAAGAGGCGACTAGACTGCATATAAATGTGTTTTCATTAGAAAAAATGTACAGTCAACTTCGCTTCATCGCAATTCCGGATAATCGCAACTTCCACCTTACGAAGTGCTATGTTTTCTATAAAAGACCCTGGGTACTTGCAAGTCTGTTTAATTACATTTTTTCCGTGCTCCCAAGGAATTGCGATTAAGTGGACCTGACTGTACTGAAACGTACATTATGTTTCATTCAGGTCCAGAGAGAAAGACACGCCCTTAGAAGACTTAACTACAGACCAATATCTCCTTCCCCAAAGACTGCAACAAATCACAGCAACTTTTTGGCATTCTGTCCAACATTTTCACATCAAAACGTTGCAGTAAAGATGCGATAATGTCACTTTAATCACAGCGTTCAAGAGTTACCGGGCATTTTGGAGGGTAACTGAGAGTATGCGCATGAACGATGGGATATCTTACCTCGTAAGAATTACAGTGGTGCATCGGAGATGCTTAAGTCTTAGTAGGGTTCAACATGCAGAGTTATGACCCTCACGATGGTAAGAGATCTCATCGATAATGCAAAAGTCCTCAAATCACAGCCAGATATCTAAAAGATCATGAAACTGCCGACTAGCAACAGTTCACAAAAGAGCAGTGATGTGTGTGGTCGTAAAAAATCGTGACCACGTAATGGGATCCAGGTGTGCGATTGCTGTATTCGCCACGTCGGCCTGGACTGCCTGGCGGTACGCAAAGCTTTTGGCCTCCATGTCCATCCATTTATCTCCCAAGGTGTCTTTTTTTTCAAGGCGGGTTTTTTTTTTTTTGCTCTTTCGTTGAAGCTCTTCTTCCAGACGCTGTTGGTAAATTAGCCTTGTTTATGTCCGCCCCCATTGTTGGTGATATCCCCCGCAGGCATTTGACACTTGTTCGGTCTGGAATTTTTGCGATTTTTGTCGTTGTTTTTACCTTGCTCCGAACTTCTTCAGTGCAGGTTTGCAATGCCGCGAATAAATTCTCTGAAATTAGTACATGCTGCTCGGATTGTTTTGAACGGGGGGAATGGATCACATAGCAATAAGGGGTTGTCTTAGAGTGCAAGGATTTACTTTCAGCCACATGTAGCGAGTTCAAGTTCATTAGGTGGCTGCGGAGAAAACGGTTTCTCGGTATCAAGAGGCAGTGCTGGTAATAAGAAGGACTCGGACCGCTAATAATACGACTCTGGTTTCGTGTATAGATCTTGGTATGTCTTGGCACGCAGTTCCACATAGCCAAGGGCTAATGAGCTTGCTTGCCTCATGCATGAACAGAGAAAGGGTCGGTCCAGGAATTTGGCGCAAGGGCTTGTAACGACCGACAGATTGCTCTGTAAACAAACATACTAATATGTACAAACAAACACACAAACAGACAAAGGGCAAAGAGAGGAATAGCACGGGCACATCTAATAGCGTTGCTATGGGGGACTAAAATACTGTGGCCCCCACCAATTTCCATCTACCTCCCGAGATTTGATATGTAAGAGTGCTCTTCCCGGACTCTAAGCGACTATTGTTCTCCCTATCTGCCCCCATCCCCAAAGCGCTAAATTTCCCATTGCCGGGCTACTGTACATTAAAGTTT
This sequence comes from Ellobium chinense, assembly GCA_033807755.1. NCBI lineage: Eukaryota > Metazoa > Mollusca > Gastropoda > Ellobiida > Ellobiidae > Ellobium > Ellobium chinense. The sequence goes on from JAWQUT010000072.1 coordinate 2,016,555, forward strand.
TCTGGGAATGCGAATAAGAAATAAGCATGAGGATGTAATCTTGGGTAATTTATAAAAAAAGCCCCCAAAAAACACTCTGCATCGCTGTCTTTTACCATTCATAGTGTAAAATGAATAGTGTGATGCTGCATGATTTTCAGTACACGATGACTTAGTTACGATCGTTTAGAGGCAACAGTATCGAGCTTTGGCTCGTCTTGCTGGAAGACAACGTGAAGTATCTGTTTTTTACGATGTTGATCGACTTTTCGTACTGTAATAGTCTTGAATGCAGTGTATCTTACCGCCATCTACAATAGTCTGTATGCAGAACTGAGTAGTCGAACCACAGGGGTCTTGGAAGCAAATTATCGTAAAGTGCAGTAGGATAGTCTGTTTGCAAACTTTTAGCGGATTTCAAAATTTCACAAATACGGAATATTTCATTCAATTTCCGGTGACAGGTACGCCGTTTGATACAAGATACAACGCCGTCAAAAGCCTCATTATATATACTAATATTATAAAACTATTGTATCTTTACATTACTATGGTTTGGCGTCTTACCCCTGCGCTAACCTTTACATTACCTTGCGACCCTAGCTTCACCCATGATCTTGACTGGGATGTGCTCACACGGGGCAGTAAATCATTCCAAAAAGCACAAACAATCCATCTCACTCTTTGTCAGCCGTCCTCTCTAAGTTTTGCAAAGCTGAATTATGGCTCACCTCTGATCTCTTAAGTGCTCCTTTTTTAAATTTATGGCCCCGGATCTCTTACCCACTCCACATCGGCCGCATCACAGTGTCTCGACTTAGCATACAAGATCCATGAAATTGATGGAACTCTAAATAAAGGCTACAACGCTTGCAAGAGCTCCCCTCCTTTCTAATATTAGTGCTTATTTCCTCTATTCCCACTCTCCGCCCTTTGCTTAGGTTTAACATACTACACCTAGATCTAACTTACTAGTGCAACTATTTTCAATGCCTTACAGAGTCGCAGACATGTTGCGGGAAAAAGGGGGGGGGAGCTTTTGGGAGACATGTCTGGGAGTAGGAGAGAGAGAGACTGCTGTTCATTATGTGCACTAGAAATGTGACAGGTGAGCAGGTGAGTTTCAGGCCCTGCCACATTTTTTGTCGGACAAATCACGTCTCGTGAAGATACCATCTAATGTCCAGCCAAATTAGTGTAGATAATAAATCACTTACAGACGCAAGCAAGTCAGTTAAGTCTCACTCACTCACTCACGAATTCATGCACTCGCTCGTTCACTAAAAGATTCTCAACTTCTGGTCCAGAGCAGGCATAGCTTATTTTCAGAATGGCGAGTTTGGTTTTTTCTTTGCTTAGTTGCATTATGAGTATTTAAAATGGCGAAATGCAAACTTTGAATCACTCAATGATAAAAATAATGCCGTTGCCGCCGATAAATGCAGACCCGTTTAAGGGCACTTTTCGCTTTGTGTGTGTGTGTGTGTGTGTGTGTGTGTGTGTGTGTGTGTGTGTGTGTGTGTGTGTGTGTGTGTGTGTGTGTGAGTGATATGACTCTCTTCATAAAGGTTAAATTATGTCCATCGCTGCAAAGGGTTACGATTGAACCTACGATATCAATAAATGAAAACACAGGTTTATAATAGTCTGATATCAAGGTCGTGTCTACTCAAGCCACTTTACATTACCATCATCTTCCACAGGGCAGACCACTCAGCAAAGGTCGCGGGTTCGATTCCCACCACATCACTTTCTTTCCTTCTTCCATTTTCTCTCTGCATTTGTCTTCTTGAGCACTTGCCCCTTTACCCTACCTTGTGTGAGCATCTGTTTGCGTCTGCTCACTCCTTACTTCTGTTACTAAGTGCTCCGTTTCCACCTTGTACTAGATCACTCAGCAGATATTTCAGCTTATTAGGAAGGCCACTTTGGATCTATTTTGTATTGATCTCGGATACTGTGAATCCCCTGGCTAATTGTGAAATTTGGAAGCATTTTCACACTGAAAACACAAATATCGTCGGGAGAAAAAAAAACTCAAAGGCTGGCCAGTAACGATTCCTGGACAGGATTGGGCAAGTTCGCCAAAAAAGTCAGTGAAGGTCAAGTTCAGTTTATACAGGGAGGAAACCCCTAAGACCAAGTTTAACTCAGTTCTATGAAAATTGAGCGGTTTTCGGATCAGCTCCTTTTGGTTTCTGAAATCGGCATTTGGTTCTGATTTTCGAGGTACGTATGAACTGAACTGAAGTTTATGTAGGAAAATTGAAGTTCAGATTAAGCACGCAAACTATCTACTGTTCAGACTAAGATCAGTTCGTCCAAACTAGCTATCACGCTCGGATCAAGTCAAGGTGTACTGACCTTAAGCTCACGAACTGTGTTCGTATGATCTCAGCTCTGACCATACCTGATCCAGGGGTGATGTAATACAGGACAACAATACAGTGCGGACTGGGCAAGGTAGATTTTGGAAATGGTGGACCATCTGAAGAAAGAGGAAAATGAGAGGGGTGAGGGGATTCATCATTCTTTCCTTTCAGCTGTTCCGCCGTGTTGTACTGATGACTGTGTGAGTGATTGATGAGCTGGCCGCGCATTGTTATGCTATTGTTTGTGAGTCTGCAGCAACCAATTCTTCTACTCTCTGGTGAACGACTAGAGGGCAGAGAAGAACACAAGGAAATGAATGGGCTGGTCGGGATGAAGATGAAAGAAAAATGAAAAAAGGACAAGAAATGAAGTTGGAAAGGATTAAAATAATGGATAGAAAAGGAGCGAGTAGAAAGAAAGAAAGAACGTGAATATTATATATTTGTCTGTTGTTTTTTTTTTCTGTTTAGCTTTCTGTCCGCTCTTTTGGCAATAATTTGTCTGCCTGTTGCCTGTCTGAAATTATTGTTTTTCTTAACTTGTGGCCGTTGATTACCTTAAAAATTGCATCTGGATGATCAAATTTAATCCTTGACGCTGATGAAGTGGTACCGTCCAAGTTCACCGGTTGTCATTCAGTACTGATTTCAGAGGAATAGTTTCAAAGGGCAGGGCTGATTGAATTTGCCAGTGCCTTCATTTACAGCTAATGAATGTTTGACTCGTCTTTGCCCATCGAGAGGAATGATTCTAGTCTAAGTCCAATGGTACTGAGTTATACCCAGCAGCCTTGACTTTTGATGACAGTCCTTGCTGCTGGTCAATTCCATGTAGTGGTTTTTTACTGAATTTGCTCGTGCCTTTATCTACAGCTAATGAATGTTTGACTCGTCTTTGCCCATCGAGAGGAATGATTCTAAGTCCAACAGTACTGAGTTATACCCAGCAGCCTTAACTTCTGATGACAATCCTTGCTGCTGATAAATTCCATATGTAGTGGTGTCATGTCATTATTCCAACAACCAGTCATGAAAATGTTCTTTCTATTTCTTCCCGGAAACGAAGCAGTAGAGGAACAAGCTATTTAGGGTGGACTGGATCGTGTCATAGTATCGGTACTTTCGATACTTAGAAATTTCGATTCAGTATCGAAAGCATAGGAATATCGAAGGTATCAGAAGTATTAATATCTCAATATCAGAATCGAAACAGAATTGATACTTTCGATACTTAGAGCTTAGAGCCTGAGTTTTCCGATACTCTACCATTTAGATAACGGCCCATCATTACCTAAGATGATGATCTATTGTGGTCAATAAGAGACTAGTCTATGCTTGTGTCACCAGAAACCGAAACAGCATGTTTTCTACCTGGCTTATTCCCATCCTTTCACGATCACTCCAACTCCTAAAATATTTTTATAAGAAACTTAACCGACAATATCCTTACCAATCTGACCTTGACCTACTTTTGTACTGCTTTATTTTTCCATCCGGTTAATGGCTTGTGGTCGATAACTTATCAATAAAGATCAAGAAAAGAATGACCAATTTCTTCGTTCTTCCCCTGGACTGATTTTGAGACTTATGATTTGTCCTTCGTATTCCGTCCCAGCTCTTAATTGTGTCCATCCAAAAGTTGTCACATATTTGACAATATTTATTAATCCAGTAATGACAAGTCGGAATGGTGTGTCCCATCGGGGCAAAGGCGCTCGAATAGTTGAATACAGCCGTCAGTTCCACTCATTGGGTTGGAGGTTCTTGTTAAGGGAATTAAGCAGGGTGTAGTTACCAGCCACAGATCGATGGCCACAACTCATCTCTCTGTCTTTCTCTCTCTCTCTCTCTCTCTCTCTCTCTCTCTCTCTCTCTCTCTCGCTCTCTTTCTCTCGCTGTTTCTGTTTCTCTTTCGTGGCGATCTCTTGGTGGTTGGATTGCGGATTTTTTTTCAATTTTTCTATTTGTGTGTCCATCTATCCGTTCTTCCGTCTGCCTGCTTTTCTGTCTCTGTCTGTCTGTCTACAAAACGACAATTCATCTGTGTGTATATTGACTTGTCTTTCTGTTGGCTAGCTTGACTGTCTGTCTAACATGGCCTTCTTCTCTATCCGTGTCTCAGACTTTCTCCATTTCCCCTTCCATTCCTCTCTCTTTCTTTCTTTCTTTCTTTCTTTCTTTCTTTCTTTCTTTCTTTCTTTCTTTCTTTCACTTCCCCACTCCCTTTCTCTAATTATCTTTGGACCTTACATTCGAGTAGATAGCATCAGTGACGTAGACACAGTGGGCACCAACAACAACGTATGAGCTCTTCCCTTCCGCTCCTCCTCTCCTAAGCGAGTCCCAGCTGTCTCCCATGATTCATACAGTCGCTGACTGAGTGCCCCCATCCCTCTTTCAACAAACCATGTTCTCTCACCATCCCCCTTAATATATCTAAATGTATTTAACTACGCCACTGCCGGTCATCCTCTCTCTCTCACACACACACACACACACACACACACACACACACACACACACACACACGCTCTCTCTCTCTCTCTCTCTCTCTCTCTCTCTCTCTCTCTCTCACTTTCTCTCTGAGACCCTGACCACACAATAAGACACACATCCTGTGTCACAAGGAAAGGGCGACAACTCTTCACCGCGGTGGCTTGTTGACAAGGTGAAGTTAGATGAGAGCAAAGGGGAGACAATTTGCAAGGTAATCGAACGGCCTTGTGAGGGGAGGAATTCCATTTCCTCCTATCTACATTATTATTTAAGAGCCCGAGGGAGCTGAAGTTAGACGCCAAATGAAGAGAATCTAGAACGCAAATGGCCATGATAACAGCTTGGAGAGATAAAACGTTTCCCTTTATGTTATTGCTGGTGATAGAAAGAAATATAGCAAGGCAACTTTTGCAAATTAAGTGCAGTAGGAAGTTTTCGCCTTAGTGCAACAGTCACTATTAGTTTCTGTTGTCCTTGTTATCTACAAGGGTTGTTGCATCTAGATGCCTAAATGATAAATTCACTTTTCCGAAAATCCCACGTCCCCTTTCAACCACGACGTCATTATATCAAATTTTGAACAAATTGATGGCTAACGATGTGACCATTCTCAAAGATCTGCTGCCATTTTGTTCAAAACTGCACAGGAAGACTTTGCCGTTTCAGAGAGCACGAAATTTTCGGAAAAATCATTTAAAAGGTCACCATTAAAAAGCATCTGTTGTCAAACTGTAATGAATAGTCCGTCGGTGTTGACGTAAAGGTTATAGAAGCCTAATCCAAGTTCCCTCTTTGAGCCAATAAACTGTTTTCTCTACTTTCACTTACAAGAAACTCCACAATCTCTAGGTCTTCTTTAATTATTTGCAGAATTCAATGAGCTTATTAAAAATGATGATTAAAATGTAGGTCTTTCATTCCGTTTTCGAGCTGCGAACCGATACATCGAAAGGTGTAAACAAGCAAACCAGTTTCCTTAACGATAAGTGTCCCGCACAGAAGACCACACCGAAACCAAAGTGAATGACCCAAACTTCAGGTTTTGTTTACAATATCAGGAGAGAATGTAAAATAATCCGCAGGTATGTTCACAAATCTAGGGCCCATTCTCCACAATCTGTCCAAAGGACAGATTTTATACTGTCTTCCTAACGCATATGACAACATATTATATTATCCAATTAGAAGTCTGTAACCTTAAAGGTTATATTCCACGAGCAACAAATTTTGGCATCATTTTATTCAGAATGATAAGCCTTTAATTTTTAGACCGTTGGCAACGGCGCCGATCATTGGCTGAACGCATACACCATGTTAGAAGTGACGCTATTTCTATAAAAGGGAAAGGACGTCTACCCAGAGCGCGTTATGCTTGGTCGGGCTGTGTAACCCTTGGTGTGTCGACTCGACTCACGCCACTAACCTGTCAATTACATTTAGGCTGCTCTTTTTAGAGCGAGCCAATAACGTAACTATTACAATACTAATATGACGATGCATTAGGCCCCGTTTTATTGTTGTTGTTGTTTTGTTTTTTTCTAAGCCTTATTTTTGGGGAAATACGACGTTATACGCCAATACAAATGAGTTACGCACTAAGGGGGAAAAAATCATGCTTCTAAATGGTATGCTCATCTCCCAGAAAGATAAGGAGACTTTGAATCCTATTGCAAGACAGGAAGTACAGTAATATGGTCTGTAGACCCCTACTGAAAGGAACAACAACAACAACAACAACAATAACAACAACAACAACGAAAGTGAAGGTCATCGAATCACTAACCTAACATTTGAAAGACGATATGGATTTACTGTAAATCATTAAGTCAGATGGGAATTTCCTGCTCTAATCATCAACTGCTGGAGACATTCGAGATGTCAGGTTGGATGGATATAGAAGAGAAAAGCTAAGAATAGACATAATGAGAAGGATTCGATATCATGGATGAGCTCGTTAATGATTATCGATTTTGTCAAATTAAGGCAACTGAATGGATTAAATTAGACCTTCAAGGAAAGGTGAGTTTTTAATAGATTTCTTGACATTGCCAATCATAATCTGAACTATTAGAATCCATTTCAGTCACAGATCTGTCCATCTTCGTGGTTCTGAAAGGGTATCCATAAATACGTGAACGAAGAATGTTGCTCGTCAGTATATGATGGATGGATGGATGGATGGATGGATGGATGGATGGATGGGTGGACGGATGGACGGATGGACGGATGGATGGATGGATGGATGGATGGATGGATGGATGGATGGATGGGTGGATGGATGGTCATTCGATAGTCCACTTCCCTGTTGTGATGAATCACGTAGCATAGTCTTCATTACGACTGTCGGTTCTTCATACACTCTAAGGGAAGTGGGGG
>JAWQUT010000072.1:2023803-2035295 GCA_033807755.1 Ellobium chinense
GGGGCTATCTCTGGAAATTTTCTGTTGTTTCATTCTCCGCAAGAGAATTTCCTAGTGCGTCGTTTGCCCTAATTTCCTTAGAACAAATTAAAGGCTGTGTGTCTAGGCTGATGTTTCCTGCAATTTATTTCCGCTTTGTTTTATGGCTAAGCTCTGTATCTTCATTGCTGACTTCATTTTTGTAATCCCATCACTCACTTAGTACTTGTTCCCTTTCCCCGTCACGATCCATCGTTCTTTCTCTTTCATTCTCTCGTTCTTTCTATTTTGTTTAATCTGTATCTTTTCCTAATTTCGCTTTGCCGTTTCTCATCATTTCTCTCTCTCGAGATCTTTCTCATTTGTTCTTTTTACGTCTCCATTTGTCATGTTTTTTTTTTGGCCCCTTAGCTCATCCTCCATTTTTTTTTCATTCTTTTCACTCCCTAATTTTTCTAGATGCCTAAATAGCTTGCGATCTCACTCTCTCTGTTTCTCTCTCTCGATTCCTCCACACCTAACCCTTTCTCTCTGTATCTTTCACGCGCTATCCCTCTCTCGCTCTCGACCCCTTTGTCTCCCCATGGGTGAGTTCTTTGTGGTTTTATGTGCCGCCCAACCTCCCTGAAGTCATAGACAACACTTTGTCATGATAAATCATTCACGCCTATGTCCTAAGACAAGGTGGCCGTTTGGCCAGTTCGGCCTCCTTATGATCCCGCCGCTGTTTGGGACTAGGAACTTGCGTCCCTTTATTGCCCGCGATTTGTCAACCAACGATCGATGCAAATCCTCGTTGCTCATGGACCACAGACAAATGCCCGTCATCAGGGATGGAGAAAAGGGGTACCTATGATGGGGGCACGGGGAGTTTAGGCAGGGCGAACGGAGTGAAGAAATGGATATAGTGAGGGGGAGAGGGGTACTCTACAGTGGTAAGATTACAGTCGTGTGAGAGGAGACCTCATTGGGTTCAGTTTTGGGAAGTAGGGGGTGGGGGTGGGAGAGACCCGGGGTACGCCGAAGTTTGTATTCATTTGGAAGGGGGGGGGGTCACCCCCTCAAAATATGCGCCACTGCTATCACAGACCTATATAGACGTCCAAAGAATCAAGACGATTAGGAAAGTCTCCAAGAGCTCCCGACCTGGCACCGTAAAGATAAGTCATCATTAGCTGGTCGGGACAAGGACGGACTTCAACGCTGCCTCGGTGGAAAAGACAGCTGAGTATACAATAAAGGACGGGCTAGATTCATCACTGTACAGGTTTTANCGTCCAAGAATCAAGACGATTAGGAAAGCCTCCAAGAGCTCCCGACCTGGCACCGTAAAGATAAGTTATCATTAGCTGGTCGGGACAAGGACGGACTTCAACGCTGCCTCGGTGGAAAAGACAGCTGAGTATACAATAAAGGACGGGCTAGATTCATCACTGTACAGGTTTTAAATCTCGTGACTAGTGATGGCCATGATTCGAATCCGGATTCGAGGTCATCGAATTCTCTTACGCTGAGTTTGAATCAGGATTTGAATCCAAAATTGGTCTGGATTGGAGTCCTTCGGTTCAAACGGAAATTAAAAAGCACCCCATCTAAAATCAAGTGGTGATTTTCGTGCCACCCTGAAGAAGTACAAGCGCAGACTCTATAAATATTTCCCCCTTCACTTGGATCTGATCCGGATTCGAAGCCGTCGAACATTCTAGCGCTGGATTCCAATCAGATTCGTATTGTTTAGAATTCGAATTTGCCCAATCCTACTCGTAACGTGAAGCCTCCAGCACGGCGAGACCTTCCAATTTCGTCAACTGATTACGCCTGGTGATGCCTGGTCGCTTTGATATCAACCGAGCGCGACCGGCCTGAGCTTTTCTTGGCTGGGCACAGAGTGACGACTAAAACCATCATCCGCATCAACCACAGTCTACAGAAATAAGAGGGACTCAATCCGGCTCTACTAGCTACAAGTATTGAAGGGACAGTGATACATATTTTCCTCATGGCCTAAAGAGAGAAAACTTAGCAGACGATTGTTGCATATGCATGCGCAGACTGCTTGGACCAATCGTCGGCTAACCTATCTCGCTTTTTGTCGTCACGCAGAACGAGTTATGGCGGCGAGCGTAGGGTGAAAATCCTGATATTCCTGCGGTGTTTCCTCAGAAACTGTCCAGCGAAGAATTAAAAAATATACTCGGTTAAAATTTCATGAAAATAAAATCATATGGAGAGTTTAGGCTGTGAAGCAAATAACTATACCTGTCCAATTAAAGCGAAATTAAACAATGAACCCGAAAGTAAGCGACCTGTGTCCGCAAAAGATGAAAGTAAATGTTCCAAATCGATGCAATCAATCAGATTCCTCTTTAGGCAGCATTCTGAATAAATTCTGTAAATGATTTTGTGTTTCATAGGTCCATAAATAAACCCGTCGGTTTGATTTCATAGTTCATTTCAATTCAAGGTCTTTATTAGTCTCTAGGCCAATAACGTAAATTCAATTCATAAACTACAGGAAATCAAAGAAAGAAAGAAAGAAAGAAAGCAAGGAGGAAAGAAAGAAATCAAGAAAGAAAGAAAGAAACAAACAAACAAACAAAGATAGAAAACATATTAGAATTCATGGTTAATAACTGCACCAGTCATTTCACTTTCGCGCATTCATTGTTGCGCATGCAAGTCACTGTCTCTTTCGTGCGTCATCGTTTTCGCTTTATCTCTCATACAGTTCTGTATTTTGCTTTTTTTTTTTCCCACTCATACTCTTCACACCTGGAAGAAATGGTGTAATTGTGATTTTGGATATGTTCTACAAGATCACTCAGGGAGCGTAAATAAAAAAGAAGAGGAGTGGGAAGCTAATGCACTCTCGTACAAAACGCAAGTGCCCGCCCGTCCTTCTCCGGGTAGCCTTCCCTCCTGATTCCCCAGACACTTAAATCGACTGATTACTATTGATTACGTTAAGAGACGTTGCAATTGTCCAGTGTCTTAAAGTAGTGTCTCGCTGTTGCCCCAAATGTTCCTTCACTGAATGAACAAAATCTGAACGTCCAAATTGCCAACATTGCGACACTCACCAAAGTCACCAGCACAACCTTAGTGATGGTCTTAGATCCTACTGTGAATACAGTATTAAGTGCTAGATTTTGGTCTATACAAAGTGTGACATGACATCTGCAAAAGTGAAAAAAAAATGTTTTTGAATAAAATATCTTTACCCTTATGGGCCTAAGAGAGAATGACGGTTGTGAGGAATAGGGAAAATATCACTCCTCTGCCACAAACCTCCCACTACGAAATATAAATTTATAGAAAGTTTGAGTGAAAGAAAACAAGTGCTCTTATTCTCTCTGTCAAAAACAATGCTTGTGTATACTTGTTAAGCCCTGTTTAGCTTGCATGTTCACTTTCACCTCCATCTCATGTTTCTTTAGATATTTATTTTTGTTTAAACGTTTATTCTATACTTTTTGCTCAGTATTTTAATATAATAATTTTTGCTTGCTTTTTCTGAGTTCTTTTGTTTGTCTGTCATCTGGGGGAAAACCGTCGGAAAATGTGTATGTAATTATAAAATATGTTATGTTCTTATTGATTTCTCTTTTATGTGGATCCAGTGCCTGACTGATTTCTACTGTCTTTTCGTCGTGGGAGAGTGAAGGGGAGGGATTATCTCCAGAGATCTTGTGTTGTTTCGCTCTCCGCAATGTTTTGTAAAGCTATCGAATGTCTGAGGTGATGTCAGGGCGTCTCAACCTGTCTGACGCCAGACCCCGTTTTAGTTGGTCTGTGAGTATTAGATCACCGTGGTCATCCTCGAGTTCAGGCCTAAAGACTGGGTCATTATTCCCAGTTTAGCCAAGAGAAAGGAGAGATAAGCCAGACAGCAGAGGGCGTCCACAATGATCTAAGTTGGCTGGAGTTCAAAGCGATGGAGACGATTAGCCATTAGATCAGATGGTATCATAGACTTCTAAACTCTAGTACAGCCCCCTCCCCCCTCCAACTTTTTTTTTTATTAAAAGACCGGGGAAGAAANGGGGGGGGGGGGGAGTTGGAGAGGTAATGAGAAAATTATCTTAGTCTCCCTTTAGCAATACTGAGCATATTTTGTGGGGGGAAATACAGTACAAGAAAGAGAGGGCAGTTCGAAGAGGGATTGGGCTCTGGGTAAAAATAGGATGGTTTAAGTGCGACATTGTAACCATTTGACCGGGTTGCTCAACAGCGCTGAGATATTCATTGTATTTCAGAACAGGATGTCTTTGGTAGGCAAAAGAACAGAGATTTCTGTACCAACGGTTTTGGAGAATGTTTGCAGAACGTTCCTGTACGAAGTAAAATTTTAAAACTTTGCGGATGGTGTAATTCGTCCCGGAACGGGGCCCCACAATGATTATATACAAGTGCTATCAGGTCGCGAAATATAACAGCACCTGAGAATAACGGAAGAGGAAAAAGCCCTGGTGAGTTCAGGTTAGGGATAGGGCTGTAGCATGTTTTGATGAATATCAAATATCACTAGCTGTAGTCACGCCCTCTCATCCAATTCCCTCAGCCCGCCACGAGCGCAACGCTGAATGAAGATACGGAATTTGATCTGCCCTTTGCCGGCTTGGCTCAAGTGACAAGTCGTCCAGAGTTCAGGAACGTGGTTTGTACTATGATCCAAATGGCTGCTCCAATTTCGTAATAAGAATAGTGTAAGAAATTAATTACCATTGTGTACTTTTGCAGACACCATTTAAAATGGACGCCTGGTCGGCCAAATCTAGATATTATTCTCCTCTTATTTTAATCGCCATCTGGAGCAGTGATACATGATATTGTTTTTATGTCTGAGGCTGGGGCAGTGGCGTAAAAATGAGAAAGGTGGGATGGGGAGAGGATACTATCCATCCAGAAAGTCTGTGTACCATGATGCCCGACCTCACTGAGCCCACCTGTCTCTTTTCCCATAGTGTAGCTACACCGCTGGAAAGTTCTCTCGTCAGCAACTTCTGTGCACCCAACTAAAGATTTCCTTACTTGTTACCACACACGCACGCTCTAAAGGTTACAGACCTGTAACTGTACTTTCACTTTGTGGTCCTACAACTTAGGGGGTATATTTCATCTCCCCTTTTCCCTCTTTTGGCATGCCCTGCTTCCAGTAATAAGGGCTCCAGGAGGGAAATTTTGATATCATGGGAATCTGTGTCCATTTTGCTTTATTTTACCAGGCACTATTTAGCCCTGGGCTGGAACTGCCAGCTCAAGGGTGTGCTCAGGCGGAAGAGGAGGGGTTTGGCATTGACCAGTGAAAAATGTAGGGTCTGTTTACAAATAGCAACCAAGCTCAAAATTTCAATGGGCTTGCTAGGGTTGGGTAAGTCTTAAAATTTGNTGTGTGTGTGTGTGTGTGTGTGTGTGTGTGTGTGTGTGTGTGTGTGTGTGTGTTGCACTTAATGGTATATTGTCGGAAATGAATGTTATCAGTGTTTGCATTTTTCGATTCTTGGCTTAATGTCTCCTAGTGAAGAAATTTGAGAAGAAAATATTAAGCAGTAGATCAGACCACTCAGTAATTCTGGCAACAGATTAGAGCAGCTGCTGATATAGGCTACGGTTGCTTTTCACTAAGGTTCAGACAATCACTCTCACCGCCTATAGCCAGGTAGCCATGTAATATACGACTGGATAAAGAGAAATCAGATTTCAAAAAATTGGTTCATAAAGCTTCTATTTTACAACATGAGCATAGCTAATATCGAACCCATGCCATCATGATCATGTGCCCTATGCCGTAATCTATTCGGCTGTGTTATTCTAGTCTTATCGACAAAAGGAAGAACATGGAACTGAATGAACGCAAAATGGCAGAGAGGATGGGCGTGATATTGATCAACCACAGTGAGCAGGGACGAAGGGAATTACATATCTACAGTCCTCTCTGTCTCAATCCATTTAACTGCAACAAGAATCATTAATGTACTAAAGCCTGCCTGCTTAATTAACTGCAACATTTTCAGAGACCAGTAAACTGATTTTTGAAAGAAAAAAAAAGTCACCGAATATTGGTCACTTCTTTTATTAACATGTTCCATGCTACATAATACTTGCGATTAAGCGGACTCTACAATATTATATAAGTCTCTAACGTGTGGCGCGTGGCTTCATCACATCCTCTGGTTTTAATCAGAACTTTTTCTATGCTATCAAGTGGGCTGGACTCCAAAGTAATTTGATATTTCATCACTTAGTTTACAACTATTCTATGTCCACTTGACAGTGAGAGTTTGTGTAAGAGATACGAATAGTGCTGGAGATATGGATGTGGATAGGTATAGCGATGGGAATAGGCATAGGAATAGGGATAGGGAAAGGGAAGAAGAAATACTCTGAAAGTCCATGGACAATCCAGGGATCTTTCCTCCCCCTTTTCCCTAATCTGACTCCTAATCCTAACCCTGCCGGTAACTCAGCACAAAGGCTGCGTTTGTTTGGTCCCTGCAGTTTGACAAAATGGGAAGCCTTACCTCTTTCTTGCATTCTCTGGGCAGTCCTTAGCAAAGATTAATACGCGTGGGAGGACACCTACTAGAGGTTTGTTAGAAATATGTCGTCTTGTCTTTTGTACAAAACCGGAAGAAAAAGCTTCCGAACATGGAGGCAACCATCTACAGTTTCAAATTTTTAGTGGAACATCTTATCAACGGCTTTGTGTTAGAAGAGGGCGTGGCAAGAATCAATGGTGGCCTGGAGGCATAGATATAAGTCTAACAAACACCACTCCCAAGTCAGTGTATTGTCTCCTGTCCTATCCGCATTAGTCATAGCCATCTTGGCTTGCCTAGAGACTGATATTTCCTTTGCTAAGGAAGGCGTGTGCTTCCTATTTTGTCATATTGCAGGAACCAAACAAACGTAGCCCAGGACATATTGGGAGAGCCCCAGGATTTTGCCTAGTGAACATAGAACACTTGTAAACTGAGGTGATGATCTGGCAGCTCAGTACTGACTCTAGATCGGTTATAACAGTAGGTTATGTATCCACATCCCGCTCCACTCGTGGATGGAGTGGAGCTGTTATTGACAGCTTGATCAGGTCTTCTCTTTGTCCTGGTCACCGTTATGTGATCAGCCGGTGACGGTCACATACTGGTCATTAATTAATGACTAAATGCGAGAGGTTAAGGGCGAATCAGCGGTTGTAATTGTCCTGTCGGTTCACTAACCTCTGTAATTTGAGCGCATGGTACAGTATCGTAGGCCTTAGCTACAACAATGACAGCTGCCTCTGTCCTCACGTCCTCAGCGTAGCCAGCTACAACTCAGAGGTAAAATAATATCCGTTTGCGATTTTTCCTTTCGAATGTCGTTATTATATGAGTGCCACCCTTTCACCGCCTCCCACACAACTACTGTTCCCCTCATCTGCTCAACCCATTGCTCATACTCCCACCCCCTAAACCTGATAAAACTTCCTTACTGCGGAGGGTACAACAACAGAGAAGGTCTTCAAGAGATAGTGAATCTTCGTCAGTGTTTTGTTTTATAGACTGATCCCAGTTAAGGTTTAGACCGAAGTGCTCATTGGGAGGCTCCGCCTACGTAGTTTAGTGGACGTGGGATGTGGAATGTATCTCATGTCTGGGTTAAGGGAGGATATCTCACTCTAAAAAATAACTTGAGATGAGAAAAGATTCTTCCGTGAAACGAGTGTTTTGGCCCATTACCTTCTTATCACTGTTTGGAGTCTGGGTCACACCCATGTCACGGTCATAGGTTTCCTCAAAGTGCAAAGTTTGTTATGTAACGCACTGGATATGCTGGTCATTAACGCCATTGTTATTATTTTCAGGAAACGTGCTGCTACTCGTATTTGCTTGCCTCCCCTTAGCGTTTTGGGGATCATGACGAAAATTAATATTATGATGGCCCGATCTCTTATATTGCACAAGAGTTTTGTCGCGGTGGAATCAAACCTGGCACATGATAACGGACTGATCTATTAATAATGACGTTATTGTCAGTCTCAAGACTATCTTCCTGCCTAGGGGTGGTCTATAAATATAATATATATATTCATTCTGTTCAAGTTTAAAATTTCGACTTCATCCCTTTCCTTTTCCCCCTGTAAACTTTTCTATCTTCAGTGTCAGTCTCCATAATTGAGCCTGACGAGTCGGGCATTTCCGATCAGAGATGGCACAGGAGCCACGCCCCATACGTATCATTCCGCCCGAAAAAAAGGTCGTGAATAGGTCAGGTGTAATCCCTTGGCAAAATATAAAAGTACTTGCAAGGGATTGTGACGGCTGTATAAATGGTATAGATGCATAATATTGACTCATATGTCGGTCAATGAGGCTATTTTCATATAAACAAGTTATTGTGATACAATGGATCACCCGTTCGCTCTTTTCACACTCGTTTATCCTTGACACCACTCCCCACCCTTTCCATACCTTGATCCAGCTCTCCCATGGTGGGCCCTTTAAGTGTCATAATTATTGTATGGTAAAAGCCCAATCTTATACATTATATCGCCGTTTTGTGACTCTCTTCACTTGTGTTGGTCCCGGCCGGGGCTATTTCCACTGTCAATACACAGTTCATCAGTATTATTACATGGTCTTAAGCGATCCATGAGCGAGATCAGGAGTTTCCAATGTACAAGCCTCATAACCCATTCTATGCAAGGAGAGGGAAAGTAAGGAAAGAACGCCAATGACAGTTATAGAGTTGATGACAAAGGGTTAATGTTAACTAAAGAGGCATATCTTCAGAGCAGAACTTCTAGATAAACGATGTTGCCAGTCTGCTTATCAGATGCCAGGATGAAGACAGATTTGTCAGTGTGTTTAGTTGGACTTCAGGAACTTGAATTCCACGACAGCAGTTAATTGATGAAGTACATGGGTGTTCCTGAACGTGAGTCAGATTTGAAGCCCAGACAAGGAATTTGCTACCAGAGCATTACATCAAGTTTGCGGATTGACGAGGACATAAAGTTCGAGGTCATGAGGTTCAACTGTACCGTATTAATTTGTAACATTCCAAAGTACGGCCGGCCGTTTATCCTGGCAGTTTAGAGTACATGTTATAAATGGAGTTTGGGGTGGGTACAGGGAAGATAAATGACTTCGACACAGTTCCGCCAAGTGTGAATTATGTCTGCCTTCAATGTCTCGTGATTAAAACATTTCAGGGAGCCACCGTGACTCCTAGCTTACTAAACTAACAAGTAGACTAGGTCGAGGTAGTATTGCTAAAAGCTGAGAATGGATCCTAGAAAGAGGGTCATCAGTGCCATGAATAGGCTCAACCTCTCCTCACGCCTTTTTACCAATTTTTATCCCCAGTGGATTGAACTACTCTAGGGCATCTGCCATTTCGCCAGAGGAAAGCATTAGTGACAAACAAAAACAAAAAATCTGGTGACACCTATTTCCTCCGCCATTTTCTAGGAGGAATGAAGAGTCTTGCAGGAAGACAAAAGATTACGTCACATTGGTTCTGCCCGTTGGAGACTTTTTACTCTGAAAAAACAGTGGAAAAGAATGGCGTCATGAATTTGTTTTCCTTAACAGTCCTCTAACACACACACACACACACACACACACACACACACACACACACACACACACACACCACACACACACACACACACACACACACACACACACACACAAACACAACACACACAAGACGAGGTAGAGTGATGTCATTAGCTGGTTTTTGTCCTACCGATCTCTGACAAAATGGCGAGCAGAGTGAATTAATCGGATTGTTTCGTTCCAGGTACTCCTGTGGCAAAAATGCTAGCACGTTAATTCAACCGAAAGCCCGTCCTCACCATGTGCAGGCAACTCCCAAAAACCTCCCTCTGATCTTCATAATCTCCCTTGGCATCTTTTATCTCTACACGTGAGACATAAATAAAAAGTTGCGCAGTAAATAAATCAGGGTAAGCAAGCAGGCGAAACGAAAGAAATAACAAAGAATTTTATCAAACACTGGGTAACGAGCCTCCAAGTAAACAAGCTACTTACTTATCGCTTTACCAAGGATGTGTTGTTACGTTACATCTACATCCACATTTATCTCTACTCTACATCTACAGAATTACATCTGTTTGTCTTTATTCTCTCTTAGTGAGCATTAATTCTTATTCTCTGGTGTAGAAACCATGATTGTGTTAAGTGGGATCTCAGACTGGGCATCCGTAGCGCAGCAAAGAAGTCATATAATAGCAAATGCCACTGAACTCTTTGCGCGTTACAAATGCATTAGGCTTTTAGTTTCTTAGTTCCGCAGATTTGGTAAAGTTCCAGCCATCACTGTGCCGCCCCTTCCCCCTCCCCTGCTCCCCCAAGCAACTAACCCCGTCATTAATATTTGTGTGGATATTGATCATCAATTTCCCACCTCCTCCGTCCTCCACTGATGTCTATCAATGAAGCTCTTGGCGTGTCCAGTGAGATTTATCAGCGTACGTCGAGAGGAGGGAGGGGGAGAGGGAGGTATGAAGGCGCGTGTTCCCATCCTCACCATCCTCTCCGCACAAAATTTAAGTATCCCATCTTGATGTAGCACACTGTAACTCCCCCGTTCCCCTCTCCCCTAAAATTTGTGGACACATCCTTTCACACACTCCCCTCCCCTCCTCTCTCCCTCCCTCACTCCCAGTCCACATACATGGCCCATTTTCTTGCTTCACAAGTCTATGACGAAAACAAGAGAGGCGACTGGGGACGGGGAAAGATGAAGATTCTGTATTACATTCCCTTGTCCAAGAATGATGTGACTTATGACTGAACCAGATACTGAGCACTTATTGCGTGACTCCGGAAATCGGGGCAATGGGAAAATGACAAGCAAGGGCAGAGAACTGCCGTCTTACTGATGATGATCGTATTCAATGCGCCCCAGAATCACAGCGTTACAGAAAAGATGCAAAGAACGTTCGTGTTGAGCGTCATTTCATGAATTAATCAATGGCGCATACGGTTGCCTTTGAAGGAAACTACAAAAACCCCTGGAGAATGATCCATACGGAAAGACATAGACATACCGACTTCTATACAAAGGTGCCAGAAGAAGACTTTCATGTGGAGCAACATGGCCAAATGGTTGCGGCGTTGGATTCAAAGATCTAAAGGTCGTGGGTTCGATTTCCGACTACGGTCGAGTTGTATGTGCTTTGGGAAAACACTTCATCCACGGTTTTCTCAGTCAACCCGTGTGTAAAATGGATACCTGGCTATGGGCAGTGAAATATATTATCAGAATGCTATTGGTCGGCGCCTTCAAATGGCAGCGGCACTGTATACTGCCAGGGAGTTGAAAGAGTCCTAGAGCGATCTGGCCTGCTAGGGTAATAATAATGGGAAGTCGCGTGACCGGGCATGCGAGACTTATAAACAGCATTAATTTTATTCACTAATCTGGCGAGTACGTTCTTCCGCTCTATGACATTAGAGTGGGGAGAGAGGTAGGGAAAGGGAGATGAAGGGTGTGGGCTG
>JAWQUT010000072.1:2035506-2048844 GCA_033807755.1 Ellobium chinense
GAGGGATGGATGGATGGATGGATGGATGGATGGATGGATGGATGGATGGATGGATGGATGGATGGATGGATCTGTTCAGACATGAAAACTCAGTGTCTTGTTTTTGGAATAAATGAATGAATGTGAGAAATTTAGAACAAAAGTTCAACATCGTGTGCTCTGGGTGATTTTTTGTAAGAAAATAAATGACTATCTGTAGGAACATAACTATGAATGAATGAATGAATGAATGAATGAATGAATGAATGAATGAATGAATGAAGATGGTTTGATATTCTTTCGTTACTCTGGAAATATTGTTCTCTTCCCTACCTCTAACATAGTGCCTAGTGGTAGCTTGCAGCTCTTCTTCAGGAAAAAAATATGAAGGTAGAGCACACAAGCTACTAATTAAGTCATCTCAACCATATCTGTGCAGTCATTCCTAGTTACTTTTCTTGCAGTGGCGTATCAAATAGAGATCAAATGTGTGAAAGAGGGTACAGTAGTGGAGGGGGGGGGGATTTGAAATGAATACAGTGCTTGTTGACGGGGAGAGGAATATTTGAGGGGGGGCACGGTGGTCGTTGAGGGGTCACGCCTACACTGATGAGACAGGAGACAGTTGGGACTCGTTAGAACTGGGCACCTCAGCGCCTCCCCCTTCTTCCATCTCTTCCCACTCTGCGTGTCCACACAACTGGTTTCTTGGTATCAGTCCAGATGTGATTAGTAGCTAAGTTACTACCCCTCCTTCACCCCCAAGCCCCAATCCACCCACACCCACCCCCCTCTCCCCCAATAAACTAACCCTGACTGATTTAGTTTTATGGGGCATGAAGTTTTTTTTCACCACCAGCCTCTTCCTCACTGTATCTCAAGCATATCCGCAATGCTTTTTTTGCTCTTTCTTTCTTCTTTTTCTTCTCTCTTCTTTTATTTCTTTCGGTCTTTTTCCTTTTATTCTTCTTTCGTCTTCCTTCTTTGTCAAACATTTCTTCCCGCTATTATTTTTCTTTTTCAGTTTCGCTTTTTTTTCTTCAGCGTCTTCTTTTGTTTCCTTTTATTTCTTCCATTTTCTATCCTTTCTTAAATTCTTATTTTCTCCCTCTCTCCCTCGCTTTCTTACCGTTGCAGTTTCTTATTTCCCGTTTTCCCATCCTTTCTTTCTTTCTTTCTTTCTTTCTTTTAGTTTCACTGTCTTCTGTCTCTACTTAAATTTTTCACTGGCTGCAGTCCACGATTTTGATGCTGAGTAGCCAAAATGAAGGTCACTTGTTTCTGAGCGAAACGAAGGAAGCGAATTTGCCTTGCAGATTTTGATTAGTCGAATCCGAGTTGCGTTATCCATGGGTACTTATGTCATTCATTTCCCTGTCGCTTGCAGGATGTGAGGGACCTCATAATGTCACGTGAGAGTGAATTCAGTGGCGGAGACCTGAGATCTCCTGTAAGAAAAGAGGGAAGTGGGTAATGCACGAGAATGGGCTTAATGCGAAATTTTATTCATTCAAGACTTTCAGGATGTCTTGTATGATGCTTGCACATTGGGTTNGGGGGGGGGGGGGGGGGGTAGGCACACCATCCAACATGTTAGCTTCCCTCACCAACTCCCACCTCCACACCTCACCCCGCGGAGTCACCACCTATGGCATCTCTTTGAGAAACAACATTTCGTAACGGTCACGTGAAATCCAACAGACTTAAAAGTTCTTATGTGACACAAATAAAAGTGCTCATGACTTGCGAGCAGTTACTCGAAGTTGAAGATACGGGCACTGACCCAGTGGCAAATAAACATGTGGCCTGCCTTAATACTAGTCTTGTTTTCGGGCTTTTCGGGTCACGCACGCAGAGTGGGGTGGAGAGTAATGGGTGAGAGAGAGTGAAAACATGCGCGAGATACGGGACAGACAGACAGACAGACAGACAGACAGACAGACAGACAGACAGACAGACAGACAGACAGACAGACAGACAGACAGACAGACAGACAGACAGATTTTACCAGTCAGAAAAAAAAAATCTGAATTTTTTCCTGCGAATAATTGAGACCCTAATGTAGCTTGTTTAGCTTATGCGGGAATATTTTGGTGCAACCTACAAGATAGAGAGAGCTATATGAGAGTACAGAGAGAGAGAGAGAGATGAGAGAAAAGAAAGAGAGAAAAAGAAATAAGAGAGATATGAGAGAGAAAGAGAGAGAGAGGGGGGGGGGGGATAGAGAAAGCAGATAGTGTTTTGAAACATGCCAAAAAGAATCAAGCTTTATGTAACGATACATCAACTAGAATGTTTACTCGCTCTTCATATATGTCATTCTCGTGCACGCACTCCTGCAGCTGGTTGTATGCTCACGTAGAATGACCCTCCAAAAAATGCTCCCTGCGCACATCAACAGTGACATTTCATCTGACGATAGAAACATATTACGTTTTTCAGAGAATATCAAGTAAAGAGCAGAGAAGACATATGTGAACTTTAACTTTTTGTAAGCTTTCTGTGACCACATAAATTCTTGCCTACCGCAGTCTTGTTTATTTCTTCACTTTTTGTGTCTTTTTAGCGTTTGCGGAACAGGAAGATGAGGTAATATGATGAAAAATAGAAAAAAATGGAAACTACGCCTTTATTTTACCCGGTTGGGAAATTGTTTTTTACAGTGTCATACAATGTTATACATCTTAATTCTCATACAAACACATATAACAGTACACATCATACATGTAAATAGTGTACATAATATTACAAATGAAATACATAACAAAGTCATTGTTGGTCGCCAGCGGTTCAGCGTCCTGGTCTTCATCTCTGAAGCCAGGTACTTATTTACACGTCCTGAGTCGGGTGAGGAAATGGAAGTGAAGTGTCTTTCCCAAGGACACTAGAACGTAAACCGCCCAGCTCGCGAGTCAAGCACATAAAACCTTAGACTTGAAAGTCTTCAGTCTCTGAGTACGACTCACAAACCACACGGCCACGCTGCCTCCCTGGCATAAGCCAGTGGTAATCCATATTTATGTCTAACTCGTGTACATTTTCGAGACTGTGTTAAGAACAAGTTTACTAAGTTTAAATATTTTATTTGATATAAACCCAGACCGCCATTCTGGTACATAGGCGAATTCTACAATATTCTACGGGACATGAACAGATAAATCATTAAGTCTATTTTACCTTCAGGGGCGTAGCTTCCATTTAAGCTATGGACCTGAGATATCCAATAGATCACCGTATTTATCTTATACATGCAGTTCAACTATTCCAAAATGTTGTAATTTTTTTTAAATATCACCTTTTCACTGTTTCACCTATGAGCCATTTACAAGCATTGACAAAACAACATTGTCAACGTTAGCTGGTTTTCTCTTGTTGATAATCTAACCTCATATTTCTTCCTCTTCTGTATTCCCCAGGTTATCAAAATGTTGGTGCTAGTGGTGATCATGTTCGGTGTGTGCTGGCTGCCTCAGCACACCTTCTTCCTCGTGCTGGACTTCAACCCAGAGCTCATGGACAACCCCTCTCAAGCCCAGACGAGGCTTTTCACTGTGATATACTATATCGCCTTCTGGTTGGCCATGTCCAACTCTTGCACCAACCCCATCATCTACGGATTTACCAATGATAGTTTTAGGGTAAGTACTGCAGCTTTGCCAATTATAGTGTTGGGGTGTGTATTTTACTAAGAATAGATTTACAGTAAGTGCTAACGATTTGACAGATATTAAATTTGCAATAAGTACTGCACGGCTTTACCAAATTATAGTTTTGGGGTGTGTATTTTACTAAGAATAGGTTTACAGTGAGTACTAGCGGTTTGGGAAATTTTAGATTTAAAATACGTATCAGCAGCATACCTCGGAGAGTGGGTACTTTAACAATAAAAATGATGATTTATGGGGAGGACTTCAGTAATGATACTTTTAAAGCGAGTACCATGGCTCATGATGGTTTTAGGACGGATACACTTCTAAAGATGGTTTCAGAGCGAGAGCTTTATCAATGATAATTTAGCGTGAAAACAATGACATTATTCATGATCGTTAAGCCCCCCCCCCTTTCCATTTTTAGAGCAGAGTGTGTTAAAAGGCGTCACCAGATTGCATATCAGTTGGGCAGATTTAATATGAATGTCAGAATAAGATGTCAACAGAAAGGATTTACTTAATGCTAAATCCAAGTGGGTCTATTCATAAAGTAGAAGTTTTAGATGTCACGCTCACCCCATCTTCACCTGAATCATTTTTTTTTCGATGATATCTACTTGTTTATAGTACTATCTCTTCCATTTATCTTCCTTTTCATAGTAAAACAAATACAGAGTTTAGATTTGTTATCATATCCCAATTTTACAAACTAAATCACATCTGCCTCGTGTTTTTGCTAAGAGTAGCAGGTTGAGAACGCTCGAATTTTCAAAACACCACAAAAAAAATAAAAATTCCGCGAATGGGGAACGAGCGTAACGGTATGTTGAAAGCTGATTTTGAGATTTGACGAAAGGAAAGACAGACAGACGGTGACATTGATTGATCCGGCATAATTATAGTGAAACAGACTTTTCTATTCGCAGACAGAGATGTACCGACCGTTGAGCTGAGTCCATATGCCCTTCACACCTTGCATAAAAGGACTTACTGTGATATTTCTCACTCATTAACAAACCTATGGCCGTATGCATAATACTTACCTTAGTTAACGCACTGCGGTAACAACGGGAAACTCCCAAAATATTAGTAGTGTTCACTGTAGTTAATGCAATACGTTAATTAACGCAAGAAGTATGCATATTTGGCCTCTGGAAGAGATTTTGAGTCTGGCAATGATAATTTTTATTTCAAATAATGTCGTCGTCTTTAAAGTGAACCCAGAAGAAAGAAACCCCTGCCAAGTAATGAAAATGAATGAACCACATCTAAGCACACACGAGTTTTCTCCCTTGTATTCTGATGTCCACTGTCAGCTAGAACTAAGGTTGTCTATGAAGGTTAGCTCTACCGGCAAAACTATTCAACAACTTCACCCACAAGTAGGACCAGTTAATTACACTCTAATCAATAACAACGACAGCAGAGATAACATTCCCAACAATAACGACAACATTTGCAGCACAAACCATAGCTGTAATCCTGCTAGCAAAGAACACATAACCTGTGGTGCAGATAATAATGGCTACCATACTATCGATAACAGAAGGTCGCTACCTCAAAAATGGAACCCCACTAAGAGAGTATTATATTCTCCAACAATCCTGATGCGGATAAAATAGATGATACGCTAATATGTCTTTAAAAGGTCAACATTTCGTTTAGTATACTGGACACAGAAACTTTACAAAACACGATTAATGAAACCACAAACCAAATGTGTGTGTGTTTCCCTTGAATCGTTTATGATGTCACTATTATGCTTAAATTGGTCACTTTACTGCTTAATGTAGACTATAAGATGAATGGTTGCTTAGTCGCTCACATGTATTTGCCTTGTATTTTGTATCTATTTGGCCATATATGTTGCATACTGCAACCTGGGTTCACAATGAATAAATGAAATGAATTGAATGTTGCAGATAGTAAAGATTACAAAGATCGCTCAAGTGACGCTGGCGGTCATTTTTTTTAAAGATTACGGTCTCCTAAATTATTTATTCAATGTTTCATTTATGTAATCTACCTCATACTGGCTAAACACCGTACCGTCATGCGTTCTGAAAATGGCCTGAGTCGTTTTTCACATTTCTGAGAGAACGCGGGGGTGAGGGAGGGAGGGGGAGGAGAGGAGAGGGAAAGGAACGTTTATATAAATGCAAGAAAGAGTTAACGTGTATCTTTGCGACTGCAATTTTTACGTGAAAATATTGGCACATTTTTACTTTTGGCCTTGATCTCCAAAACAACGTTATGCACTCCTTTTATAAAAATGGCGCAAGTCTGACTTATAGTATGCAAAGGCAACCTCGGTAACATACTGTTTCTCTTCTTCTGTTTCAGACCGACCTGGCCTCCCTATTTTATCTGTGTTTCCCATTCTGCGCATGTCTGAAGAAACTGGCCAACAGGAAGTTCAGCGTCTCCACCTACGATTCCGCTTACAACAAACGATTCAGCACGGTTAAGAAGACGCCAACTTCTGTGTACCGCCAGGCGGCCTGCAGGAATGGCAGCAAAGTATACATCGAGCTCCAAAGAGACATGGCCCGGGGCAGGAGTGTAGCCAGTATGAAAGACTTTTATCGGGAGAGTCTCGCTCGGGAGAGGAGGAAGAACAGTCACGTTAACGGACGTTTAGCATATGCTCATAATCGTCATCTTCGTCATCAAAATCATCTTTATAATCATCATCTTCGGAATCACCCGCCTTTGTTCAGAACAGACAGTGGCGAGAGTACGGCGTCCTTGACCTCTCCCAACCAACATGAATGTGATAGGTCATCCTACATGTCCTGTGCTAATGGCAGCGACAGAGGTCACGAGCCCGCCTCCCCGACCTCGCCCTTGACCCGAGAGTTTTCTTTCACCAAAACAAGTGACACAAGCAGCTCTTGCAGGCTGAACCCTCTCCCAGAGGTCAGCAGCGACGACATGGCTGACTTCAACACCGTGTGAATCTTGGGCCTCTAAGATATAAGCTACTTGTACACAATGAAATATTCTGGCAAAGAAATGTTGATAAGGATATTTCTGTGATTCTGTTTCACCTCAATGGTTCCGAGATATCGACAGGGGAGATGTTACGGCAATTCGATGAGGTAATTCATTATCAAAAGTGTCCGGTGTCCCCACAATATAATGGCCCATGCAAATATGAGATCTGAGTGTGTATGATTCATCTCTGTGACGTTCCCAGAGCCACTTCTGCAGGAATGCAGGAACATGTTTCATCGTTGTTGTTGTTTTTTTTTGAAAATGATGTTGTGCAAGCTCAGCTGAGTATCGTGATGAGGAAATATGCTTTCTCCTAGGAGATAGTCTACATGTAAGATGTGAGCGCATGAGTTGTTGAGCGCGGGTTAGCTTCTGATATAAATGTGATTTCCCCCAAAGCAGACTCGTAACATGTCGTTCGTGTTGACATTTCAAATCATATCCCACATGAACGAAGTTCGGATAAAAACGGCATTATGTGCAACCTTTTTTTCTTGGCATGAAGAGACCTCGATCCTCAAGAACTTTATTGTCTTGTGCTTAGATATTTGAGCTCTCACATTAATTCGGAGACTATAAGGCAGAGCCCGCCCACCGTTCTGAACAAAATTATGATACCCAACTTGGCATTTGGCCAAATTTTGTGATATTATACGCCTTTATTATGCCAACGAGGACAATTATTATACAGTATAAGTTAGAATAGTAGAATACAAATTCTGTGAGCTGTACACTAGTAAAATTAAGCAAACGTAACAGGAAATGGTCAGTAATAAAAATGTCAGAAAGTGCAGGATCTTATGGATGCCTGAAGGCATTCAAATTATAAGGTACATAATGAAAATAATTCGAACTGCACTAAACCACATTATAAAGTGTAGTCAAAATCACGATGCCTGCCATTGAAAGGAGATTCACACGGTTCCATTTTCGTTCAAATTTCGACTGCTCAATTTTGGAACATTTTGTTGTGCAATATATCGGTGCGCAGCTGTCGTTGGATTTGACGCGGTAGATTTCATGCCAACATACCGAATGGTGCAGCAGTTATAATCCAAACGAAACATGAACACAAATGGGGCCCACGTGGTCAACTTCACCCTCACTATCTCCTCCCTTTTATGTCAGAGAAAGAAAAGAGACCGACAGCATCCCTCTGTCCACCATTTTCTATAAAAGATTAGTGGGGAGAAAACAACTGATGATGGCACTCTGCCTGCCACACTGTTGGGGAACTAAGTCAGTCAGCAGGAAGATTGCGCCAAAGGACCTAGAATGATCTGAATCCATTCCAGAGAACTGGGAACTGATACATCAATAAAACTGGCTGACATAATGGATCTACCCTGTACAATATAATCCAGTCTGCGGCATAAGTATAAATGAAAGAATGTCATCCTTCTAATGGCTGATTATTGTTATTTAAAATTTGGTCTGAAAATGTATACATTCAGTCAGTCGTGGGAAAAAAAATGATCCATGTTGATATGAAACGGCGTATATAACCAACATGCTAAGTTGGTAAAACTAAAGTTTGGGAAGAAAGATGAGATTGAATGGGGCTATTAGAATACTTATTAATTATAAGATTCTGTAAGAACTGAACATCTTTGTTATACGTATGGATTTGCAAATGGTACTTATATTTGTAGTATGGCCCAAGTTATGAAATACGACTTTTTACATTAAAAAGGAGGATATTACTACACACCTAGTCTAGTAGGCACTTATTTAGTAATAATTATCTCGTTTCATAAAGAAATTAACCGGGGTTGTAGTGAGTTTTAGAAGTGCTCTACTGAGCTCTTGTGTGGAATTTCAATAACATGTGATGCTGACAGATGACGTGTATTTTATGTCGGTGATAGCAATCAGAATTGTGGCACTCAAAAAGAATGGAACGGACAAACAATGCCACCCCTCCATCTTTTTTCCTTGTTTTTTTTGTTTTTTGTCTGTGTGTGTGTGTAGGGGGGGGGGCGGAAGGGAGGGGAGAAGGCGTGAAATCTTTGAAGGACGACATCAAAGATTCAGCCTTTAGATTTTCGACAATGGAATCAGTCTTTTCATTTTTTTTCCCCATCGGAAAAGTTTTTATGTGACAAATCAAACTGGCTAATGCTGACGCATGACATTCCGCTTCACCGCCTCAGATTCGATTTTTGCGTGGGTACTTAACAGATCTAGCATTTTTATATGTATTTCGGTGGAAAAGGAGCAAGCGCAAAAAAAAAAAATGTGCGAATGAGATTTAGAAATATTAATTAACTCAGTCCGTTTATTTAAAGCAGGGGCTTTCTGCAGCAAGAAGCTAAGAATTGGCTTTCAAAGGCGAGCAGGTTTGTGATCGATCCCGTTTCGATTCACAACAATCGATTAAAAGAAAAGAAAACATACGGTTAGGAAGAAATTGATAGAGAACGCGCCACGCTCATTCCGAATTGAAGATGATGGAGTAGGCCTCCCTCTTCCCTCCCTCTCTCTTTCTCTTTCTCTCTGTCCCTTTCTCTCACTACCTAACCGTCCTTTTCTTTCATTCTCTTCTTCCACCATCTCTGCCTGTCTACGCATGTTCTCCGGAGACTTTCTGTTGTCTTTGTCTAGTTTCTCAGACCAGTAGACAGTAGACAAAGAGAAGGAAATGGATGTCTACAAGTGCATCTCACGATTTGCACGGACAGATCACGAACTCTGAAAAAATTGTAGAAAGAAAAGTCCACACTGAGATGTCCGGGCAATAGCACCAGCGTTCTCATTCACTCAAACGAAATCTAAAATACAGCAGAATCATTCGAAATCGTATCGCATGCAGTCGAAACCCCACATACATACATATAGGCCTACATTATAATGCTCCAAATGTAGAGACGAAATGAGAGAGCTTTCTCATTTGCAGGCATTAGGTTAACAGTGGTCACAAAAATTAACGGACGTTAGAACGTCTGAATCAGAGTTTACGCATTAACGTTGGTTAAAAAGCTACTGACATTAGCTTAGTCGAGTCGGACGAGAGCAGTAATTACTTCCCGTACCACAGTTAGGCATCTATGTAATATAGAATACTTTTAAGGGTGTCGATGCCAATTCCGAGTACAATATTCGTAAAACACGACTACCCCCGAAGTCAATAAGACAAATGTAGAGATCAGATTACTGATCAGAGAGTCCCTCATAGATCGCAGAATGAATGCACATAGACAGACAGTTGTCCTAAGGCCTTCTTCTACGCTCATTCGTAACTTTAGCTAACGTAAGTTAGTTTCAAAATAGCGTTTGCACATGCGTATCGATATACTAACGACTGTTAAAAAAATAACCATTGCTAATACACAAATTCTTTCATACCTCGATTATTGGGATTCAGGCATGTGGGTCGGTCGGTCGATCGGTCATTGGTTGGTTGGTTGGTTGGTTGGTTGGTTGGTTGGTTGGTAGATGGGCGCATGGATGGGAGCCTGATTGGATGAGTGTATCGGTTATTGGTCTGTTTTTTTGATGAGCTCGTAAGTTTTAGTGCACAAATATGGAGGTGATGAGGGATGAGGGAGGGGGAAGGGAGGAGGGAGAAGGGAGGAGGGAAGAAGGATGGAATTGGCTGAGCTAGGTTGGGCCGGGCAAATTTATGTTGGTGATGAATGGACTCAAGTGGCTCTGCTTGTTCGCTTTATTCCGTGCCTGTGTTCATGAATGTTGTTAATTTTTGCCTGGTGGTATTTATTGAATTGCTCACTAGTTTCTCTCTTAATTCATGTTTTTTGTTTTTTTTTGAAGTAAGTCTGCAATGCACTCTTGAGATCATGGATAATAGCGAGATTAGGTTTTCACCATAGCATTTTCTAAACGGTCCTTTTAACACCGGTAGGCATGCTGCGATTATTCTTGTCTTAATCTCTAATCTAATGCATATGCTATCTCGGGCCAAGTACGGTCGTTAAACCTAATACCATGGTGAAAACATAATCTGTCTAGTATGAATGGGTTTAATGTTTCCATACGGCTTATGATAATGCAGGATGAGATAACTGACTGTTGTTGTAGCGACTGTATTTGATATTTCCACGTATTCCAGTCATCTCGGTTCTTTCCCCTTGCATTCTGTGTTATCAAGACATTTCATAGTCATCGTGATTTGCCATTTTCATAATTATTGTCATAATAATCATCGTCATTTTCATTAATCGTCATCTAGTCATCATAATCCTTCTCGTCATCTTCAGTCATCATCATTGTAATTGTCATTGTTACTTGTAATTAAATATTTCTTATTATGTGCATTTATGAATTTGATCAGCTACAAACAATGCAAATTCATAGACACACGAACATAATTCCTTCATCAAACGCTAATATCGCTCGTGCCGACGTGGCAGATAACATCGTATTCCATAAAAATGAGGGTGAGAGAACAGCGGAGAGTATAACTATGTTTGTTGCACAAAGAGACATACCCTAATTTCTCATGAATGTGTTATGTCCACGACTTTCTGAGCTTTCCAGGAATTTCGATACTTTTTTTTTTAAGAACTGGCCTAACATTTTGAATAGAATGACACCAAACATAAACAAATAACCTCATTTGTGAAATTCGACTTTATCCGCCAACACTGGCGATAATAATTGGGTAACAAATGAAATAAAGCAGGCTCATTAAAAAAAAAAAAAGAGTATTGTGGAATTTCAGAATTTTTCGCTTGATTTTCATTAATTTAAATTTTATGTCGACTGCTCATGACAGAAGCTCAGCAGGCACTTTTTGCTAGTGGTTGTACGCGTTTCCTACATGGGATAGACCATCAACGATAATTATACAGCAAGATCAAAAAACGGGTGAAGATTTCGCCACCATTATGTCAAGGAATCTTGTGTTCAACATGGCGGCGGTGTCCCGGCAAACATCGCGTCTGGTCTACACGAAAATGGGCACCTGCTTTCTGAAGTAGGAGGTTTTAACGTTTTCGGGTTTACCCATTACCCTTAGATTGGAGAATACCAGATCTACCAGACTCTAAAAATATGTTCAGCTTTATGATATAGTTGCATAGAACTTGAAAGGTGTTGTAGTCCAGCTCTGTGTTTTCTCTGAATAGTCAAGATGGGTCTTTTTGCTGTCAGCAATCTTCATGGTATCCACAGTGTGTATACTTCGTGTTTATGGCTAGAAATCCGTTTGAAAATCTGTCTCCAGTGTAGCGGCTTTGTCGTCTTAGACGGAATCAAAATATATGCCTGGATCGAAAACAACACTTTTATCATTATTTTGCCATCACTTTCATTATTAGCCTCACTGCTCGGTCACCATCACCATCCCCAACACGACAATCATTGCATCGTGGACGCGGTTACAACACTACAGCTGCAATCAGTCACCATTACCATCACTATCAGAATCATCACATTCATCATCACCAGCACTGTTATAATCATCGTCCCTCTTATCATTATCGTTGCTTTCATTATCATCAACATCATCATCACCACCACCCACCACCAACAACCACCGCAGATGATATTATTTGTTGTGAGACAAGCGTTAAGATCTTGTTATGAAGCCTTCACGACTTAACATGACAAACCTTGATGATACGGTGAATTTAACATATTGATAATTATTATTATGACGATATACATGTCATTCTCTTATTGTTGCTGTTGTTGAGTTGATTTTCGATATTGCAAATTATTGTACAATTGTCATGTTGCTCCGTACTGAGTTCTCAAGGTTTTTATCATTATTTATTATTATTACTTGTGATGTATTGTAATCTTTGATTTCGGTGGAAAATGTTTCAGAATCAGCCTTTTGATGTATGTGTATCAGCTGGAATAAAGTTTCGAAAAAATATATGCTTTGCCTGAAGTTAGTTTTATTTCTTAACTGTTTAAATGGCTTTTGGGTGTTTGTGCGTATGTGCAGCAAAAGCTTGTGTTTGTGTGCACGAGGAAGATTGTCACTTCCACATAATATAATGGAAGAGCCTGGGAAAGAGGCATAGACACACAGTGAGACAAATTCGATCATCGTGTGCAAATTTATGACACTGAAATCACCTGAAATAATATTTAATCCACACATATCAAAAATCTATCCAAAGTTCTCATAATGTAAATCTTATCTAGTCTAGTAAATTTAAAGAGATAACTCAAGTCCATGATCAAGGCTGAGAAAAAAGTGTTTTTCAAAACAGCCAATTTGGTGGTTGAACCAAAATTAAGACAATGTTTAGGCCTACGATACATTCACTCAGGACACTACTGAAATTGCAAAACCTTTGTTGTAAATTGTTTTAATTTGCTGTTCGTGAGCATCAGGAACTTAAGATCCTCAGTAAGTTCCTATCGACTCGCCTTCTTCTTTCCGTCTCTTTCTTCCCTCCCCCCCCCCTTTCTCTCTCTCTCTCTCTCTCACACACACACACACACACACACACACACCACACACACACACATACACACACATACACACACACATACATACATATCTCAAGAATTTTATTGAGTACATGTTCGATTTACAAACCGAATCGAATCGGAATTGTACGTACACGTACTACTCGATATTGCCAGCTGGCTTAACTGTCAATTGTCTTTTCCAAACTCTGTACGAGCCTATAACTGCACTGATGCTGATGTATTTGCAACAGGCCGATGCCTCAGAGTTGGATAGTCCAAGCATCTTCAGTCCAGATTCAGCTCTCCTGTGCACAGTTCCTAG
>JAWQUT010000072.1:2051264-2062160 GCA_033807755.1 Ellobium chinense
CACTTCCTCCCCCCTCTAAATTAAGTACTGGCATTAAAAATTCGCCGTTAGCCAGCGTGACGACTTTACAGACAGGTTTTATGATAAGATTATCACGTCGAGGCTACCTTTTCTTGGTTTTCTTGCACCGCCAGTTTGATAAGTTGAACGATGCCCTTGTTTTCCTTGTCACTAGCGAACACCATCTTCACTTCATCATCAGAATCTTCGCCTACATGGATATAATTATGCATGATTTATTAACCTATGTTGGTGCTGGCATTGGTAGTGGTGGTTGTGTTGCCTGTGACACTATCGATGCTATTTGCCATTGTAAGAGATGAGATGCGCGATCGTTGTTGTTTTAGAAATAAGTTGGCTGGGAGACTGCAGATTTGTTGCAACTATGTTTTTATGCAGTTTGGAGATAAAGATGAAGAAAGAGACAGCAATTATGACAACAACGATGTGATGATGGGACATGGTAAATGGTCATTGTAAAGGTGATGACGACAATACTGAGAGATGCGATAGTCTAGGTGACAAAGACGGCGATATTGAAGGCGATGATGATGATGATGATGATGGTGATGTTCATAAGAATACGGTTTATGGGTTTGGTATCCAGGCTAATGCCCGCTCACGTTATCTCACACTATTATTACCCCAGCGGACCAGGTCACTCTAGGCTTTCTCAACTCCCTGGAGAGTATAAAGTGCCTCTGCCATTCTGCAGTCTTATGTCAAAAACGCACACATACACAATGCAATTCCTTTGCATGTATGCCTTTTTTGTCAAAAGATGGCAACATTTAACAGACGCTGATCGTTTGCATTCTGACACTATCTTTCACTGCCTATAGTCAGATACCCATTTTACAGATGGGTGGACTGAGGAAAATGTGAATTAAATGCTTTCCCGGGGCACCTACAATACGACCATGGTCGGAAATCGATCTCACAGCCTTTATATCTTGAGTCCAACGCCGCAACCAATCGGCCACTCTGTTCCACAATGATCTGCGTTGAAAAATACTCTCAAATCAGGCATTAAGTAACAAATATTATATTACATACACACTTAAGGTGATGATGAAGTGGGTGGTGACGATAACAACAACGATGAAGCTCATGACTGCGGCGATGGCTATAGTAATCATAATTATAACGGCAATGATGATGGTGGTGATAAAGTACCTCCCACGCCCACATCTTCCTCCAGCACGGATCCCACTCGTGAGTCCACCTCTGGAACAGCCTTCAGTTGTGAAGGCACCAACTCCTCAGTGTGTCTAGGGGCGTGTCGTGTGGGGGGAATATCGCGGGGGATGGCGTGGGAGTTCATCTGTGGAAACATAATTATAATATCAAAAGTGATCCATCGCGCACATTTCTAAGGGTCCCAGATGAAAACGATACGGGTTCTTGCCTTGCTGCTTACCGATTGTAGAGTTCATCCTTTACAGTAAATAGATCTACCTTGGTTCACTTCGTTTCAAAACATGTTTTTTGACGTACAATGGTAGGTGAAGAGGGGAGATCCAGATAATGTGGGGGAAATCCATGTGTGTCCCAGACTGATCCCACAGTCACACCGTGTACACTGGGAAATGTTACAAAAGGACTGACATCAACGTCATCACCAGAATCATGCAAGCAGGACAGAAGACCGTGGATCAGATACCATTGTCCAAGGACGTAATGTCCATGTAATCTATGGATCTGAGATTACCATTATGTTTTCTATTTATCTAAAATAATGTAGTTAATCTTCACTGTTTTAAAACTATTCAAACATTACTGGCGTGCTAGTTCACGTACGATTTTGTCAACGTTTGCTAGTTTTCTTCGCCGATAATCTGAAAGCCCATACACTGTCTCACAGATACAGTGCTCCCATATTCATTCACAGTGCAGTGCACCCAAAGGCAATGTAAAGTGAGAAACTTTTAAAAAAACTGCTTAAAATTTGGAGAGAAAAATTTGCTTACCCGCTATTCTGACAGTGTTTTCTTGTTTCTTCTTATGCATGATCATTTCCATGCACGACTTCTTGATTTTTTTTCTTTCGGCGACGGGAGGTCTGTAGTCTAGACCGTAAAAGGATTGCCAAATTTGGCTCTTTCGGAGCCAAATACCAAAACTTTTGACTTTTTTAAAAGCCATTGACTCCCACCAAAACAACAACAACAACAACAACAACAACAACAACAACAACAACAACAACAACAACAAACAATATATAAATACTAGATTACCAAAAACATCATCATCGCTACAACCCTGCCATCATCATCATCATCATCATCATCATTATCATCGCTAACTCCACTTCCTCAGTATTAATATAGTCATCATTTTCATCATTGACGATACCACTACTATCTTCACCTTTAGTACCACCACCAACACCACTACGTGCCATTATACTGTCAAAATAATTATCATGATCTGCACTATCATTACATCCAGTACGAGCATGTACTACAGGTTCAAAAGTTTCTTCCTTTCTGCCGCTGAACTGCTGCCTGAAAAATATCAACTTCCATTATTTTAACGAATGATCTTGCGTGAGCGGATGTCGCATAGACACCGGCACTAGAATATTTCTGAACTGAGAGCTAGCGCATTAACCATCGTAAGAAGTACATTAACTCTGCATACTGAACGCTACTAAACGTGGTACATTCAGCACCGATGCATTAATGTAATTCTTACGATGATTAGAGATCCATTGTTAATGCCCAAGTTCTCAAATATCTTTCACTATCTAAAATATATACCGTACAGCATGACTACTCACATTTGGTAAGATCCTCAGAGTGCTCACACCGTGAAAGATAGTTACAAAAGCTCACTCCTGTGTACCCTAATCCGTCATCTTTTTTTATTACATAGCCGACATCACAAGAACCTATTCCATTGATCTGAAATGGTCTGTGACTCGATTGTGACGCTGCATGTAAGGCTGGCTATCTAATGTCAGATCAACACAAAGAAATTAATAGGTGCGCCTGTGTATAATGTAGTCAAAGATCACAAATTACCTACTCGTTATTATCAGATTTTTGTTATTATCCACATGATATCTGCGCAGTTTTTTGGTTTTTGTTTTGAACGTCACTCACAAAAAATTCCGTTACACAGATCCAAGAAAATATACTCAGTCCGACACTCTGGCCTTGGTAGACTTTCTGATGACATGCCAGTCTTATGCCTAATATACTTTTCATAACGAGATTTGTAGTGCTGTTTCACGTGACGCCACGAAATTAATCGATTAACAAGTCGTTGTGGTCTAACACTGAGACCTAAAGCTTAATCGGGGTGGCGTACGATTTCAGACCGCGTTAATCAGCCCAGTCTAAGGTAAGCCTGCTGCCACGGAATTAGCTTTTGTAATGTAAACTTATTTACTTAGTTGCATGAGAATGTTAAGTAAGCGTAAGGAGAGGGAGTTTTTTATTTTTCTTGTTTTTCTTTTTTGTAGAGAGGCACACAAAGCACAACAAAAGGGGTTGGGAGAAATCTCACAATACATTTTGCCCTTTTTAAAATTTCAATTTCAGTGATGCCAAAAGCATTGTCAAATGTTACTCATTTCGTGCCATTAAAATGGAAGTATTGTGTTTATGTAATAGTTTGCATTTTGTGAATTATGTGAAGTCGCGTAAGCAGGCATTAGGCTGGATACGAGACTTATAAACGCCATTATTATTATTTGACAATGCTCAGGCTATGATGTAGGCTATTGATTGACAGATCTAGATGGGAGAGATGTAGCAAATGAGGGAAAAGGGATAGAGACAGGAAGAGGGAAGGGAGGAGTGAGGGAGAGGAAAGTGGGAGGGGGCGGGAGAGGGGAGGGGAGAAGAGAGGAGAAGAGAGCAGATTGTTTCAGAATAAAAATCAGAAGGGAGTTTATCGTCGGTAACAATTTCACTTTATATTATGTGAGTTATTTCCCTTGCTCGAGGTCCGAAAGTTTTGCAGCTTTGCTCGGAAGTTTGCATTTTTTTTTATTTCTATGAATTTGGGATTCTGACAGGACGCAAGTATGCAAACTCTTCCGCTCTTTGAATGTAGTTTTAAATCAGAGAAAAATTCAAGCTTTGGACCAGACTCCGATTCCATTCTAAATTTTGATCAAGGTCAGTATCCGTGTTTCCATTTTTGGAAAGTCGAGGTCGAACTTCCTAACCAAGATGGCGGCGAATAGCTGCGCTGTCCGATTGTTGTTGACTGTAGAAACTGGTTGGGCATTCTCGTTGGATCACTTACTGATTCTCGATCTCCAGTGACATCCCTCCAGGATGCTGGAAAGATGTGTTTCACAACAGTCTGAAATTCAACAAGCCAGTCGGTTCAGCAAAATGCTTGAAAGTTGAAGTTGATAGGGTAGGCCTATTGACTTTTATTTTCGTGAATTGAGTGTGATGGCGACTGATTTTGATTGATTGAGACTATAATCACAAGTCTTTGGGTGGAGCTCGCGTCTCCGGAAACTGTCAATGTTAGATTGGCTTGGTTTTGGCAGTAATAAATCATCAACCATAGTAACTTCCAGTCTAACTTGTAGACAAGTCTACTGTGGGGTCTTGCCAATCACCATTGCTGCCCTTTGGATCCACTGACCAGTTGCACTGCTGAGGATACAAGTCTTGCTAGAAATTTGTTGACTGTGCAGTGGTTAGGGAGAAAATCTCCCAGTAGTCAAACATCTTCACTTTTTCTGCTAGATATGGTAATTAGATCCATGAAGACCATCTAGTCTGCGTCTAGTGCTGAAAATAAGTTAGTAGACTATCTTAGACTTAGTATTCTAGCTATAAATGGAAAATAAGACTAAAGAGTGATTTAATAAAGATTTTGTCAACATGACCTGATCAGTTCATGTTACGTAGAAGTCCATTGCCTAGCTGATGTTACTTTTATACTTTGTTGACTGTTCTGTAAATCTAATGTTGTCTCTTTAAATGGCATTAGACTAGGCTATACATTGTGCAGTAAACAGTACAAAAATATCGGTGCACTTACACAGAGATATTTTATCATTTCAGAGCAAGAACCAGCCTCACTGCATTTATTATGGAGGAAGTTATGCAGTGGAAACAGTTGGATGGTATAAAATCCAATCAGACTTGAAAGCATGGGAAATGTATTAATTATCTTGACTGATTATCATAGACTGCATGATGAGTGAACATTAGCATTGATCTAGATTGTGTTCAATCAAGGTATTGATCCAAATCTAGGTGTGCATAAATTCTTGAAAATGGAATTCAAGGAGAGAATTGAAATGCATCGCTCAAAACTTGAGCAAAATGTGGATGTGGAAAAGCTATACCCTTTGCTGCAGCAAGACAAAGCCATCACCATTCAAGAAATATCTCAGATTGAGGCGTTGCCCACCAAGGCAGCCAAAGTTGGAAAACTGCTTGACATCCTCTTGTCAAAGGATAATGCTGCTCTGCAAAGTTTCCATCTTGTCCTACAAAAGATGTATCAGCACATCCTCACTGCCATGTTTATAGAGCCTACCTTCCCTACAAACCGTGGAAATCCACAAGGTACACAACCCACTAAAATGAATTAAAGTTAAAGTTTAAAGATTTCGTTCATGGAAGGCATTTTATTTTTTTTTGTGTAAATCTAAGTTATTTGCACCAAATAAGATGCAGAGAGAGATAGGAAGAAATGATAGGATACATTTACAATAGGTGTGGGAGTTCTTTTATAGGGGAAGTGGGAGCATAGGGGACCGCGGAGGTAAGATGGGCTAGAGATGTTGAGGAAAATATTATAATTCATAAGAGGGAAAAAAGAGGGAGGCACTGGTCAAAGAATGTTCATTTCTCTTTGAAAAATCTGGCTACAGCGTGATTTAATGGGTTTATTATATTAATAGTATATGTAGGAAAGCTAGATATAAATAACATATATTTTCTACTCTGTAGACTTGAAAATTTTCACTTTTGTATGTTGTTTTCAGAGTCCTGCTCCACTTCTCTCACATCAGACTCTGAGGATGATGTTAGCAGAGGGCAGATTCCAGCAGGTTAGTTATACATTTTATCATGTAATGAAGCCATCAGTCGTGTCTTATTTCCATATGATCTCATAGTATAGTGTGCTCTACTCTACCTCAGAGCACACCTACATGCTTTGACAGTTGTGGTGGAAGATGTTGTATTGAACTATAAAAGGGGAGCACCAGTATTTTCTCCAAACACTAATAAACAGTGCAATCACAAGATTTGCCTCTCAAATTTCAGTGAATACATGTTGACCCCCCACCCCATTTTCCCTGCAGAAACTTAAATTAAGATGAGAAAAATCCAAAATTCCCCCTCAAAATTTACAAATCCCTCTGTTCTTAAGTTTCTGACAAGGGAGAAATATCCCATATGACCTTCAGAAAACACTGGAGCACTGGATCATGCTGATCAGCTGTGAGAATGGTTGGGTGTACATCTTTACTTGCTACAAAATGAAATAATCATTAGTGACAGTCATTAAAACAAGTAACTGATAACTGCTGTACAGTGGTAGGATCCAGTGCAAAATATGTTCTATTTTTATGCAATGACTGCAAAATTATCAGTCTTTGCTCAGGCACCGAACTGTCAATGAGAATGTCTATATGGGAGGATGTGGCTTGGGTGTGATTACGAATTGCCTAAAAGAAAGAGAACAAAAAGAAAATCTTATATCAGTGAAAAGTTTGACCATGACTGGATGGTTCCCCTAAGCAGTGTCCCATTTATTTGAAAACCACCTACTTCCAGGCAGGATGTTTTTGATTCCCTCTGCTTCCAATGACAAGTTTCAGTCATGGTATGGTGCTCATTTTGTGAGACTTTCCTCAGAGATAAGCTTTATAGAAATTTCTTTTAGTTACTTTTGGTAACTTTAAAGAGAGGATCAGGTGAGATACTAATACTACACCACATTTTGGGTTCTGTCAGTTCATCATGAAGGCTTAGGTCAGGCCACTATTTGGCCAACTTCAGGATAAAAATGGAAACTTTTTTAAGCATTTAGGCCATCCATCACAGGAAGAGCTGTAAATGTCTAATCATTATCCTTGAGTGATACCTTCTTTATGCCCTGAGAAAAGTGGTATGGTATGATAGGGTTGACTCCTTTTATCTTAACAAATTTAGCTGCACTTTTGGATTAATCACAGAAGTTTTTCAAGACAGATAACAAACTTAAGATTGAGAACAAACAGCATTATTTCATACTGTCCTGAGTTGTGATGAAATGAAGTTGACTGCATTTAACACAGAAATTTTCAGATTTTAAGTTGGAAACACTAGGGTAGTGGTTTATGCCTTCTCTTATTCTGCCAGTGGCAGTGATGTCTTGTAGATCATCTTTTCAGCTGATGCCTAGCTCAGCTGAAGGGCGTGTAGTAGTGGTAGCCATTCTTGTAACAGCTACATAGATTTTACATTTCGGTAAGATAAGACTGAAGAGCTATAAACATCCGTGAATCCAATTGGTGACATTTTATTTATGGTTTTTTTCTATTAACCATGGGTTGCACCGTAAGATCGTCTGAATCAGAGTGTAGAAACCATTTCCCAGGAAATGTTCACTTTCCATGAAAAGCTTGTAAAATTTTTGAGTGTTGAAGTGTCTTATTTAGAGTCCCATTAGGCTTTTTGAGCAAGTTTGCAATTTCATCTGTTATGACAGGCACAGAATGTGTTTAGATTTTATAGGTACAAATACACTGTCAGTCCAGAGAAACATGAATGTTGTTTTTTTTACCCTGTCTGATAAGAGTAATACACAGTCAGGATTTTTTGGGGTGGAGGATAAAGAGTTGGTGGTACAAATTTATTTTTTCCAACTTTTCTCCCATCCCTACCCATCCCCTACATACCCACCAGATTTCAAGGAAATCTGGTGTACTGGATCAAAATGACATTATACACGCCAAAAGAAAGTCCTAGAAATGTAGCTAAACTTTGTATGCTTAAGGTGGCCTTCATATGGCTGCATCTAGTAATATATTGACAAATAACAGCTTTGAACTTTGGTCATTCCATTGCAGAATAAAGGGTGTAAAGTTTTCAGCATTTCTTGTGTTTAGCAATATTTTGATGGCTGTGTGACAGTGATTATTGTTAGCAGTGGTAGTCTCAGGAATACAAATAGAAGTGGGCTGCTCCACAGTATAGAGGTGTCTGTGCCCAGTCTTGGTAATTTTCATTGTGTAATTCATGGGAATACATTCCCCTGCTCTGGCAGGAACTCAGTTCTTTCCATGTGGTATCACTCCATGCTGTCATCACACTGAAGCATAATCTTTTATATATTTTATGAACTACTTTAGTCTGAGTCACAAGATGGTGATGGGATTTCCAGCTGTCGGGTACGAATTACTTCTTGAATTCATATTGTGGACAACTTCATCTGCTCAAAATGGTTGTTGCACTATGACTTATATTTTATTCCAATTTGAGAATAATCCATGGTGCTTTTATGGAGTCTTGTGATTGGTTTACATTTATGTGGTATAATTACACTAGTACGGCAGGAAGGAGTCTGTGGGCAAAATATCATACTTACTTTATTACTTGATCACAAATTTACTGACATGTTCAATTTCAGTTTTCCTGGCTGATTTTTCATGATTTTTATCATTGAATTTCTGAATTTGTCATCACACTTACTTATCCTCATCCCATTTTCTTCCCTGAAGTGTCTTTCATTCTTACTTGATAAATATTGCAGCTCTGATGGTAGTTAGGGCAGTCACCTTGATCCAGTGGTCATTGCTCTGGCACATTCTTCCTTGCCATACTGGTCTTCACTAATTAAAACTATTGATTTTTCTGTGGTCTGCCTGGAGCACATCATTGGAAGATAAGCTGGTAGGAAATCCCCACAGAGGATTTAGTCGTCACTGGCTCAGGCTCTAGTCACCTGAGATAGGAAGGATTTACCCATTAGAGCT
This sequence comes from Ellobium chinense, assembly GCA_033807755.1. Lineage (NCBI taxonomy): Eukaryota > Metazoa > Mollusca > Gastropoda > Ellobiida > Ellobiidae > Ellobium > Ellobium chinense. The sequence continues at coordinate 2,060,215 of JAWQUT010000072.1, forward strand.
TCATGACAATCATTGGGCATCTCACATTTTTTTGAGGTCTCATATATACTATATCTGCTGTTCATACTCGTTTGTGGACTCAGAGGCATGATTAACTTTATGGACAGTAGAGTATAGTGGTGACTGAAGTATTGGCATCTTCCACGTTCTGTCTTGTGGACTTCCCTGCTGTATATGAGTGACACGTTTAATATTTTTATTTTTTTCCGAATACTCATACATAATAAGAGACTACATTAACAATTCAACCACACTCAGAAATTCACAAACTTGAATTGCAGTTCATAGTTTTATTTGTAACTACTCTCCCTGAGAGAAAACTTTTGGACAATTTTCACATGACAAAAAAGTTGTAGTGATATGGTTTTAGTCTAATTATTATGATGGAAAAAATAAAGACCACATACAGTGTTTTCTCCAGATCATGTGAGTTGGGGGCATTCATCCCTTGTCGTAAAAGGGGGGATGGGTATTGTAAATGGATGTAAATATTTTGAGGGATTTTCGGTTCTCTTAAGTAATGTCTGAAGAAAACATTACAGCTTGAAATGACATTGTAAAGGCAAAGAAAAATAATCTAACCTTCTTTGGCTACTCTGCATGTAACAACTATTCAAGTTGATGAGCTCCAGTTCTTTTATGATCATTCTTTCTTTCACTGTAACCACCCATTATTTCTTGAGTATGTGGTACTCTTTCTAGGGATAAAGTACAAATACTAGCTTTTAGTCACGAACTGAACCTTTGATGGTGAAAGTGGGAGGGTGGAGGCCATGATGGCAAAGTTCCACCCAATCATGACTTGAAATAATTATCAAAGCTGCATGGATCTGGCGTGGGCGTTGATGGGGGCTGTAATGTTTAGTTGCAGAAGGGATTGATTTTTCATGGAGAATTATATCAGCATGGGAATGTAAAGGTGTGCTTTAGTCTTTAAGCCTAGGATACTCTGGAATTCCAGTGAACATATGGAGAACTTGAGGACCAGAAGGGGGGCATGGGGGGGGNGGGGGGGGGGGTGTAGATTATTGTGGGAAAAAAAGTGGAGGAATTGTATGAAATTGCTATCTGTGCCTTGCTCCGCCCAAGGATACGGTCTTTTAAGAGCAAACTGTCTGGAAGGGAGCGAAAGGCCCGCAATCAAATAACTGTGGGAACTATCAGTAGATGGACTCTTCGCTGGATCCTGGATCAGGGAACGGAGCACCTATGGGGTTGCGCGGAGTGCAGTGATGTTGCAAACCCTGAACAATGAACAATAAGAGGTGGACATTTCCAGAACCTGGCAGAGAAATACCAGAAAGACAGCAGAGCATGTGAGGTGGGGGGACACCCAGTAGTTTTTGAGACAAGCATATTGTGATATTTAGGGATGTAAATCTTTGCTATTTTTTGTTGTTACACTATTTTGGGATATCAGCTTTCTGGTAGTAAAAATATTCACAGTATGGTATGTTAATAGTGATTCATGCCATGAAAATTGACATAGCTCCTGCCTAGTGTAGACTTTTTTCACTACATTCTATACTTATGTGAGCAGTCGGGAAGTGTGTTTGGGTCACGGGTGAACACTAGGTTCGCACGTGTTAGGGACCGATTCAGGCAGTAGGTATTTAAGAATTAAATTGCTGTGAAGTTAGCGTCTCCGTGGTGTAGTGGTAACACGCTCTGTCTTGCAAGCTGAGAGACCCTGGTTCGATCCCCGGCAGGGACAAAAATTTATAGAGTAGGTTTTTTCGGCCCTTCTTCTCAAAATTGATCATTCACAGTAATTTGGTAAAATCCCTGGTGACACACTTCCTTAAAATAATATGTAACATCTGTAAATTTATCAGGCTAAGCTCACCTTCCTCCCCCTTAAGAGAAAGAATACCATACTACTGTATTGCCTTTCCACCCGGTTACACTTACATCCCTGGATACTAAAAAGTTTTTTTGAAAGTTCC
>JAWQUT010000072.1:2062171-2103304 GCA_033807755.1 Ellobium chinense
TGGGGAGGGGGGGGTATAGACATCCCGACCCATATGCCAGCCCTGCATTTCTTGTAATAGCTTCAGTTTTGAGTTGGGTTTGATACTTGCTCAATCCCCAGTGGTGAGCAGAGTTTTAGAGTTAATCAGGGCATGCCTCCAGCCAATGGCAAACTTCCAGTGATGATGAAATAGAAAAAAAGGACTCAATTTACATGGCCCTGTCTTTGAGAATTTCTGGCCTCTGAGAACACTTGAATGGAAAGAAGGAAAAAAAAAACATCTCTCTTTATTGATTATTTTCGGGGTGCTGTGAGCAGAAAGAAGAGGGAAAGGGCGAAGGGGGGGTCATGTGTTTGCCTTTGTGCAGTGTCAACTGTTGGGGGATGGGGAAGTCCAGGGAGTTTTCATAAATCATTGGCTGGAATTATTCTGATGAGGATCTGGTGCAGAATTAGTGAATAGTCGCAGTGCAGTTAGTGAATAGTTGCAGGGCATTGTGTAGAGTTAGTGAATAATTGTAGTGTAGTTGGCTGGAATTCGTGAATAGCTGCAGCGCAGTTGCATGGAATTAGTAGTTATATTGACAATATCATATTGGCAAGGAAGTTGTGAATCTTTTGTGTGAATTAATTCTTTCTGTGAGTTTGAAGCGTAATTTAATTCCTTTGATTGACCATACTCTTTAAATGTCAAGGATTACTTTACGGAGGTTTAGATGCTTGGTGTGAGGAAGAGTGCTTCATAATTAGTCACCATCTTCTTGAGAATAATCTGCTTTGTGAATTTGGTCATTCAGTCTCTGAACAAACAAAACCAAAAATGTTTTTGTGAATTCAACAGTCTTGAAGCTTGGCTCAACTTGGCTAGCACTAAATCCAGCATAGGACTCCTACTGTCTGGCTGCATCAATATGTTTTCATTTGAGAGGGAATCTGAAATTTTGAGGGATGATGGTATGATTACATGGCAAGATGGAAGTTACTGGAAATAGCCTGTTAATGGAGCTGCCTTGCTTGCAGATCAACTTGTATTGCCCCCAACCTTTTGTGCAGTGGCGTTGCACAGAGATTGGAGCACTCAGCTAGGGGAAATTTTACAAGTAATGAGAGACAATTGGTGCTCAGTGAAGGCTGTAATTAGAGGACAAACTATTTTCTGGGGCTGTTTTTTTTTTTTTTGACGGGGGCCAGAGGGTGGAAATTCATCTGTAGCTGAAGACCACTGGAGCCTATTATGGAGGCTGGAAGAGGGGAGGGGTGATAGGGGCAGACTGTCAGTTTTGGAGGGGCAAAGGCTACCCTTTTGTCCTCACCTCTGCCTGAGATGCATTATTTGCTGGGGCATCACATTAAGTGGCTGCATTTTGCCGTGTTTTATCCTCGAGACCAACCGCGCCCAAAAGGGCCCAAGAGCTGGGTAAAAAGCTTAATGCTGGCCAGACATTGATTTTATTGATGTTTCCCACAGTGGGAGTGCAGAGAGTGAGAGATGTAGACACAGAGACATCATAATCGCTGCTTCATTAGAGATCAATGACAGAATGACAAGTAGCAGAAGGAGCCTTTCTTCTGGCTGTGATTGACTTTAAGATCCTTATTGCCTGGCTTTTGCCAAGTATTCTACACTAAATTAAGACTTCAGAAGCATAGGAAGTAACTCAATTTAGGAGAGCAATGGCACAGATTGGAATGACAAATTCTTTATTGTTATCAGTGTGAGTTTTAATATCTCAAAGGTATAGCACATCCAGAAAACAAATTTTACTTTGTGCATAATGTGAATTTAGATCACAACCTTACTTCAAGAATATGTGAAATTTCAAGTTCAGTAGAAACTTCATGTTCAGTGATTCCGTATTACTGTGTGCAGAAGTTAAAGTAGCAGCACTGAATGCTCAAGGCAGAATGGCTACTTTCTATGTCAAGAAAACTTGTAAGTGGATATGCTTTTTTTCTGGTGTCCTGATCATTTTTTTAAACATCTTTATCATCCCCTTCTACTTGTACAGTGGGAGTAATTTATGATAGAAACGACTGATTGCCTCCTACAATTTTTGCTTTTATTCACCTCCTTGAAACAGAATTTACATAATTTATGCTAGAAAAATTGCAATAGTTTTGTCATACAGTGTTTTTCTACTTCTTAAGGAAGTCATCAGTGTTGTAAAATATACAATATAACAACACAGTCTCTAAAATATCTTCATAGAGCTGATGTTCTTCCGCCCAAATCAGTCTTTATCTTCTTGTTTCATACAGTAAATTCCACTTATTTGCAAATTGGTAACCGCCTTTTTTGTTAGATTTCAAAATTTTTTTCCAAAAACAGCAAATTTCTTGTGAAAATTGAAAAAAAGCAGTGCTCTGAACTTGATTAATTTTTCCATTTTCCCAGTAAGTTGAGATTCAGTGAAGTTCAGAACAAGTATAGAAATATTTTTTGACGTGTCACTTTCTGTTACATTTTTGGTTACTTGCATCCAGAAACAGCATCACTGTACTCTGGATATGTTCACAGATGCTCTAATCCCCAGGTCACTTAGTGCTTTATAGAGTCCTTGCTTGTTGTGTGTAATATTAGTTAGATCCTATGAAGTTGCCCTCTCCTCATTCCATCTGCCCATTATAGCTTAATCCTTGTGACTCTATGATAGAATTTATTTACCATCTGCTTGCTGTTTGAATGCAGCAATAGAGCATATATGCATCTCCTTGCAGAATGCCAGGTGCGATGGTAGAATTTTGCAGCCCAGTGTCAGCTAGTTGGCCGATAGACACCACATACATCGGTCATTATCCATAACAGTGGTCATGTAGACAGTGGGAGGTGGATCCAATGCGCCTTGCTCTACGAGTGTTAATATCTTTCATCAAAGGGAAATATGTAATGCATCATCACAAAATCTCCCAAATCTGCTGTTTCCCCTGTTGTACTTTCTTATTCATCATGAAAGTCATTTCAAGGTTTTTCTTTTTGTATCAGTATCTCTATAGCCATGAAATTTAATATTTCTTGGACATTGTGGTATTGCTTCATATTGTCAGAGTGCAGCAAAGAGGACTTTTAATACTTCTAAAAAATCAACAAAAAGCAACAAAATTGAACCAAAAATTGAACAACAAAATAACAGCCTGTCTAATCCATTTATTCTGAAGTAAGTTTTGTGCTTTTTTTTCTGTTCTTCTCCAGATGCCAGACCTGGTGATTTTGGCACCCGCAGTAAGATCACAAAGATTATCCCTTCCCACCAGTATGACCCCAATAGCACCATGAGCAGCAGTTTCCCCACCTTCAGGTAAGACATAGATCCATCCCTATTTCCGCATCCATGGCATCCCCTCCTCCCCCTCATTAGTAGGACTCCAATAGCCACTGGATGTTGCATGCAACTTTTGAGTGTGTACTTAAATAACAGGAACGTTTCTTTCTCGGGGCCATCATGTGCGATTAGGTATACTACAAGTGCAGTCTGTCATTTTACCTCAGGAAACACTCATGGTCAGACTTATAATATATGTCTCAATGTCTTGCACAATCACTGCAAAAAACAAGGATTAGGTCATGATGAACAAATAACCATTAACAAAGTGTAAAGAAGATTTTATTAAAAAGTACTTGAGATAGATCTATTCTCTTTGACAAAAAGTGGAGTGAGCTTACATATTTCAGAAAGGAAACCCAGTGGGACTTTTGAATATTTTTGTGGTAAAGAGATTTTTTTTTTTTTTTTTATTAACAAGTTTCAGTTTATCCAGCTTCCTCCCATATATTAATTTCCATATTTGAAAACTATTCATAATTGACATGGTAAGTTTTGGAAAACACTTCTCATTTCTGTCTGTATGCATCTCCCCTCCTTCCCCAATGACAACCGAAGCCAATTAACTTTTATTGTTTACCTTTAACAATAGCTTATCAACTTAGGTCATTTCTCATTAAGTACAGAGAAGTATGTTATTATATTTTGACACCATATATCCTTCACTGATAAAACTTCAAAACTACAATGAATATGACTTTCATCAGTTTTGCTCTTGGACGTTTTTTGAATGGCTGGCAAATTTGTAGCACAAGTACTCAGCACTCACAGTAATCGAGCCAACTCTTGCTTAATCATACTCAGGATAATTGGAAACTCCATTTAACTGTAACAGTTTGCACTTATCTGACTAGTGCTATATTTCTGTGTAGACAAACTGGATAATCACACTTTTTTGTTTTTTTCATTCTCCTGAAGTTTTGCTATAATATTGAATTTGCCTAAAGTGCAATGCCACCTGTCGCGAGTTGGGTTCTTGTGAGTAACTCCTTGCTTTCAAATGCACACTTTGATGGTTCTGTGACTCATATGTACATAATCGATGGGTCAGTCACTTGGTTGCATTTGCAGTACATACCAGGTGTTGAATTTGTGATGACAACTGTTTGAACACATACTTGTTTCATATAAGCTTTTAGAAATAATGTACTGCAGTCTTTTTTTTTTAGATAGGAGTGGACTGAATAAGGCAGCTTAGCCTAGAGCATGGTAAATTAAGAATGATAATAAAGAGATTGGAAGTCTGGTGCACAGGTTCAGGGGAGGTGCTACTTTTACCTTCCCAGAGGTTGTAATCTCACCATAAGGGCATTGGAATTTCTTGTCAAAACTGCACACAAAAGTGCTAAATGGTGCATATTTCTCCCTTCAGGATGATGATCTTAGAATGACCGTCTATAGATGTCAATCTTTGTGCATTATCCTACCAAGATTTTCCTGCAGTTTCTATCTTGGTACATGATTATGAGAAAATAACACTCTTAGGTGTAAACTGAAGCAACTTTGCTCCTTCTAGACATAAAATCCAAAAAAGTTTTGGCAGGGTCATGAATAAAGCCATGTAAGAGACCTGGGTCAAATCTTGTGTCAAACAACCAGTGCTGTTGCAAAATCAAATCACAACCCTTTTTAGGCATCATTCAGCAAATTAGGTGTGTAGTTCTGCATAGACATACTTGTGCACTTACAGTGTTTAGTTGCACACCATGTAATTTGCTTTACAACTTCTGAGATACGGTAGCAATTCACTTTCAGTGCCCGCTCAGGAGACTTCACTATATTCTTATTCCAGCAAAGAAGATCATGCAAGGACTTTTTCAGCCTCTGGGGAATATACAGTGCTGATGCCATTTACAGGCACTGATTATTAACATTCAGTTCTGACATTATTTTGCACTGCTTGTTACCAGCTATCCATTATATGGACATGTGGCCAAAGGGAAATAAATGTCATTCTTTCCCAAGGATACATGGCCATGGCAAGAATCAAATCCACTTCCATTAGATCTTGTGTCAAGGTTTGTGTGCCCTCCTGGGGTTTCAGGAGCTCCCGAATTTCATCTGGAAGTTGTTTTAGAGAGAGAATCTGTTGGAAATTTTTTTAACCTGTAAAGTTTCTCTGGAATCTCCTGAAAATTTTTTGCTGTAAACAAATGTATCAAGATTTCATGGCTGATATAGCTAACGTTGACATGAAAATTGACTCCAGTGTGTGCAAAATATCATGCTTCTGCAAAAGTATGGAATTCTCAAAAATCTGGAATTCTCTTTGAAAATGATAATCATACTGGGGCATGAATTCTGTTGAGTCCAGTGTCTTAACCAGTTGGCCTGGCTGTTCCAAATTAATAAAGCCAACTTCCTGAACTCTTATTAACTTACCCTTGTTTTCAATCTTTCAGTGAACATCTAAGTCCTATATCCATGAGTGTGGATCGTGCCTCTCCCAGCGGTAGCTTACCCTCCCCTTCAGATGCCTTTCCCAGATATGGATATCCAGACAAAGGTTATGAGTGGTTCTTCAAACAGTTTGAAAGGGCTTTCAATGAACTCCAAGTACTTAAACAACAGAATGCTGAGATGATGGACATGAGAGACAGATATGACCAGGTGAGGGACTGAAATATCTGCTTGCAGTTCTCTTTGTTTTGAATATACCAGTTAAGTGTCTCCCCACTTCATGTCCAATGATTTAATATTCTTAAAATGTATATTTATATTTAGTGGCATATGCCTACAATAAACTGAACAACTGATTCAGATACGGTAGTTTGACTCAAGCCAAGTCAAGCCAATCTTTTCCTTAGACTTTAAAAAGATCGAACCCCAGGATTCAAACCCTTCAGTCGACCTTTGTGAGTCGCTTATTCTGCTTGACTAACAGTTGATCATGCCTGGCATTTGTTGTCACAGAATATTGCAGCCACTATATAAACAGGTGGCATTCGTGAAGCTGGTATTGCTAGATTATAAATATGTAGGGATGTACTAGCCTCAGTGCAGAATATTTGCTTTGGTATCAATGACAACAATTTTGTTGTTGATGGAAAGCTCTTGTGGTAGCTCAAAAGAAAACAATGCCCACATCACAGGCATTTCTGTGGTGCAAAGCAAAAGGATAGGGTTTTGTGTGGGTATGGTTGTGTGTGTACATGTTAAAAATGAGGAAGGGTTTGAGAAAGAGAGATGAAGAGTAGCATCAACACTAGCACCAGCTTAGTACAATCAAGCACCAATCCACTGGGCCACTATTGTGGTGATTAAGAAAGCTTGAGTGGTGCAAACCTGATCAGGACAAAGCTTGAGCTGGGATTGATCTTTGCAATCTGAGCTGTTAGAAGATCAAGCTAGTCCAAATTTTGGAAATAATGGATCAGCCCAGCACTAACAATGAGACATGCTCATATGCTGGCATATTCCCTGAACAGAACACATTGTCTGGTTCTCTCCTTCCCTCTTCCACTTCTTTACCCCATCTTACACCCTCCCCTCCTTTTCAGGACTTTGGGAAGGGAAGGTGAAATGATGGATTTAATTATGTAATCATCACAGAACAGAAATGTTATACTGTCTGGAAATACAGGGAAGTTGTTTTTTTTTTTTTACACAATGTGGCAATCCTGCATGCTAAGATCTCCTCCCCGCCACCACATGATGCATTGTCTCTAGCAGATGAAAGAGTGTGGAAGGCCATTCATATGCATGCAGAAAATTTGCTTATGGGAAATGTATAAAGATATATAGCTGAAAAAATTATGCGGCTCATTTGATGAATGGCTTGCATAAGCAGCTTAGCATTTGATATGAAAGTTAAAAATTAGTGTTAACCAGCAGTCAGGGTTAATGCAACTGAGTGTCATAAGTAACGCATCAGTAAGGTTTAACATTTTATCACACACCTGTTCAGAACATGCTATTTGCAGCTTCCTGTATGGAGCAGATTGCCTGTACTTTTCACACTCGAATGATCAGTTAAATGGAGAGGGCAATAAGTTTTAAGATTTTATGAGCCTTGCAAGGTATAAAGATCACACCAGTTACGCATGTCAGGGCCACATACATGTACACTCCCACCCCTCTTTTCACTCCAATCGCCATTGTCCCAGTCCAGCAGAACACAACCTGCTTGAGTGTTATACTTGTAAGGCATGAGCTTTAATTACAAATGGAGAGAAATACAGTTGCAGAAAACCAGAAGCTTCTTTGGTTGGTTGGTGGATTACATGCTCTCTTGCTTCTTTGTCAACTTGTTAGCTTGCTTGCAAGATTGTTTGCTATGGTGGATGAGAGGTTGGGTTAGTTGGCTGGCTGGCTGGCCATTGGTTGTTATTTATAGTCTTGTAGAGTGATTGCTCTATTTTGAAACTTCCAAACAGCCCCAAAAAATAATTCCCCTATATGAACACCATTGAAGATCTTTTTTCAGCGCCTTCCAACTTTGCTATTGGAAGGAAAGACCTGAAAGTAATTTTTGTTTCTTTGCTGGTGTTTGTGTGTGCAAGCTTATTTTTGCTGGAGAGTGAAGTATTATCACTGTGAAGTTGATAAGGCTTTCTGTGCCTGCAAGTAATGAATGTATCACTGGTGCAGAATTGGGCCCTGATATAGCTGTAACGATACTGCTGTGTACAACATAAAGTTTAATGTTTTTCAGTCTCATGACATTTAATAGCAGGCAGATCCCTTTCTCACTTTCTCTTGTCGTAAAACTGTACACAAGTATATTATATGCTGTCCTTGTTAACTCTCTGAATACATAAGGCTTTGAATAAATAAAGCTTTTGCCACTGTAATTCCTTGTTTACATCCTATTTTTGCCAGTTTTAGAAAAGAAATCTGCCCTTCAGCTTCTTGAATTTACATAATTGTATAATACAGTTTTGGAAAAGTCTGCTAGAGAGTTATCTGTTGAACTACGTTTCAACTGGATCACTCATCCATGTCTTACTGAGTGCCTTATTAAATGTTATCATATTTGATGACAAAACTGACGTAAGCATGAGATTTCAGAAATGAATCGTTACAAATGGTAAAGCTGCTTTCACAAACAAATAGAATTGTGCAGCTAAGAGAAATGCATAAACAGCATTGAAATATGTACAGCTAAGTGCAGCTCATCATCAGACTCATCCTGCATAATAATTTCCAAAGCTTCTTCATCACTGAAGAAACATCAGGTGACGGCAATTATGGCATATTGCAGCTTGGCTACATTCAGCTGCTTTACATGCTTTTAAATTTAATGTTATAATCAGGGAGACACCACCAAACAACAGAAGAATGGAGATCATCCTCCCACGGGGGTACACTCCATTTGTGCCCCTTACCACTTTGAAAATTTTGAAAATGATTACTAAAGAACAGTCCTGCAGTGGCTGCAGTGTGCATTGAACTGTAGTAAAAGACATTGCAGCATCCACTGCGACATGTAGTAAATTAGTTAAAAAGGTTGATGGTCATATTTTCCTCAGTAAAAAGCCAAGTCTTCTGATGACATCTTCATGTTTACTGTTCATGGGATCAGTGCATTTTGATCATGTGGTTTAAGTTTTTTATTTTTGCGGGAAAAGGACATGGGTTTTGGCGTTAAGGTGAGAAGCTGAAAGTGTATCTGTTTGAAAGTCACTTTTTTAAAATTTATGCAGCTTGAACCTGAAAGAAAAAGTTTCTGCTGGAAAAATTTGCATTTTTAAGCTGCACTACACAGCATCTTATGTCTCTAAAATGCACAATTGAGAGATAATACACTAAACAGCTCTTTGTGCCTGTGTGAAAATGCTTACTAGAAAGAGATATGACAGCTTTTCAGAATCTAAGACACACTCTTAATCATCTCCCTCATTGTTGAGGATGTTGTATCTGGGTACTGCAACATAGAGTGTTTAAATAATAAATGTGATATTATTGCCCTGTTGTATCAGCTTGATGAAAAGGATACTGGACTGAGAGATACTGTACTAAACAACTCCTTGTGCCTCCGTAAAAATGCTTACGAGAAAGAGAAAGCATCTCAGGATCTAAAGATACACTCTTAATCATTTCCCTTACTGATGAGGATATTGTGTCTGGCTACTGTTATATAGTGTGCTTAAAATAATAAGTGTGGGATCATTGCCCTGATGTAGTAGTTTGATGTTAAAAGAAACTAGACTGGGAAATACTGCAATACTGCAAACACTGCTCATTGTTCCTTTGTAAATATGCTTAACAGAGACACAGAATCTCAGAATCTTAAGATACACTCTTAATCCTTCGACTGTTGAGGGTACTATATATGGCTGTATATGCATTGTACTTAAATGATGAATGTGAAATCTTTGCCCTGATATAGCAGCTTGACGATAAAGAGTACTGGCCTGGGAGATACTGCCAGATTCTTAAGATGTACTCTTAATCCAAAACCTGACTGTAGATAGTACTGTGTCTGCCTGTTGCTAGGTATTGCCTATAAATAATAAATGTAGGATCATTGCCTGATGTACTCGTGTAACAACTTGATTATAAGGATACTGGCCAGGGAGATGCTGCCAGAGTCATAAAGAGTAACACTCTTAATCCAGTCCCTAACTGTAGAGAGTACAGTGTCTGGCTTCTGTTATGTGTTGTACATAAGTAATAATATGTGGGATCATTGTACTGATGTAGCAGCTTAAGGGCAAGAGTACTAGACTGGGAGGGAGAATAAAATCAATAGGATGTGCCCTCTGACCTCTACTAGGGCTTCATACAGTCATCATTATTTTTAGTCCTATGTAAATGCTGATTATCATCAGGGCATTTGAACATTGTATATTTATTATTGTAGTGAGTCATTGTACAGCTTGCAAATTGAGAAGATGACTTATTTAAGGATTTGGGGAGAAAGAGAGAAAGAGAATAAGAAGAAATATTGTACATTGGAGCCGCATCAGTTCAAATTTCTGAGAATAAATTCCTAAGTATGTTAGATTTTCAAGTTTAGGAGTAAAATTTGGATATTTATATTCAGTATCAAATTTTTGTGTAAATCATAGGGATTTGGGACTAAAGCAGAGCAACAAGATTTGGAAATTTTCAAGCGTATGAGGCTTATTCCATGCTGTGAGATTCTTCTATTTATCAGGCTCTGTCTTCTCTACCTTTAAACACTCAGCAAATGGGTAGATTCATTTACATTTCATCAATGCCAGGAATATATTGACATATTACCCATCAAAACAACCTCAGAGGCAGGGTAAGATTAATCAATTTCTTGGGTTCTGAGTTACATCTCAGTCTTGTGTATATTGTTGAAAGGAGAGTGGGGTGGAGATGGAGGGGGCGGGGGTGTGGAGAGTAGGAGGTGGGAGGGCATTTGTAGGAAATCAAGCATTTCAGGAAGTGTGGCATTGATGTTGTAATTCTGCATTCTGCCTCTAACACTGTTTTTTGTTTGTTTCCATCATAATTAAAAAAAGAAACCACTCAATTTAATTCGGGTTTGCCTTCAAGAGGTGGAACATCAGAGGAAAGGAAAATGTGCTCATTCATGCCATAAATGGTTATGTAATTAATGTTGCACTTACCTCTGTCATGAGCTGAGGATAAGCCCAGCACAGTTAGGGATGTGTATACAGTAAAAATATATCAGGAGCCCCCCCAAAAAATTACTTAATTTCAAGTTTAGTAACTTCAGTAATTCAAATCATATGCAGTTCAAATCTGGCACACTTTGGGAAATGAATAAGGACAGGTAATGCTGTTTAATTTAAATATCTGGGTGCTTTGTCAACATGAAAAATTAAAAACACATTTCTAACATTGGCATATCTGGTATGCCTCAAACACTGTGACCCCGACATTATTTTTTTTTGACATGTGTTTTTAATATATTTGCTGCTATAAAGGTAAAGCAACAAGATAAGTGAAACTTGCAACAATTACGAATTATATCTCTCTGTTAATGTGCCCTTCTTTAGCTATTGAAATTACTGGAATGTGAATTAAGTCAACATTTTTTTTTGGCTAGCCAAGATGTTTGACTTGGTATCAAGTCTGTCACTGTAGATCAGGCTGTGTTTCATGCCAAATTCAGAACTGAAGTGTCGCCAGATGGGGCCAGTTGGAGCTATTCCAATAGGCCTTATTGTGGTGTGTAGAGAGTTTTGTACCTCTGATGTAGTCATTATAATTCTGCAGGTATGTTTCATTTGGCTGCTGTCTAGTATTCCATGGTTCTAATCATAGCAAGGTAAATTGATAGGCCTGGCCTTGCTAATACAGCCATTAATGCCACTGTAGCATTTGAAGTTGTTTGTGTTCGATAACAAAGATCATGCTATATTTACACATCCATTCATCATCTGAACAGAGCTGGTGTGCAAAAGTCTAGTCATTGTTGGCAGATTTTAACCCTGAATGTTGTGCCTGCTGCACATACGTTGTGTTTGTTTTACCTTTGGTGTGCACTGTCAGAGTATTGTGAAGTGTCTTAGCCAAGATACCAATGGAGACAGATTAAATGATGACTGGCTTACCCAACTACTCATACAGTGTGTGTTCAGAATTGGCTAGAATACTTTAAAAACAAATGTCTAATACTTTGTTGGGATATTTTGATACTCTACAGGTATCCAAAGAAGCCAAGCACCTGCGTGTACTGTACAAGACAGAGTCCCAGTGCCTCCAGCAAGCTACTGAAGAGGTTCACACCCTCAAGGCTCAGCAGGGGGAGCTCCTTGCAGAGAAGAAACAACTGCTGGATGAGATAGCTAGTTTACAGAAACTCAGATCTGAGGACAAACAGGAACTCTCAGAACTCAGACATCAGCAGAGAAAGGTGAGCAGATCTCAGTAGCCTTCCCTTCCCCTCTTCCAACCTCCTCCCCCAGCACTTACAATCATATTGCACATACAAACTAGATTAACAAGTACTAGCCATGTTTTGGCATTCAATTCTTTAAATCAAATAGTATATATTAGCATCAGGGAATATTATATGCCTCTGTCCACATCTGCCATGATGATCCATAGAAGATCCATCAAATCCATCTGAATTTAAAAGCGCACTCTATTGTCTTAGTGGCAACAGAAAATAGAGGTTTAATAGGATTATGTCATCTTCGTCTACTTCATCTGCTGTATATTTCCCACCAGGCTGCAAGTGAAGGCAACACCAACGATGGCATGGGAGAAATGTATGCTTCCATGCTGGACAAGTATGAGAACCTGCACAAGGACTATGACCTGCTAAGAGAAAAGTACACTGAGCTGATGGCCTCCCACAACAGTGCCCTGAGCCGACTGGATAAAATCTCAGAAGAGAATGCCAGTTTGAGGTCCCAGCTGGAGGAAGCTAGGAATAAGAATGAAGCTCTCTCTTTGGAGAGGAACGGTCTGCAGCAACAGTGCACCAACGCCATCAGAAATTGGAATCAGGTATGATAATTGATAATTATAATTAATTTATGACATGCTCAAGATCCACTGAAGACTTCTCTGAGGTGCTACAGTCAACATAAAAGAAGTCTCAGACAGCTTCCTTGTGCACACACTCAGAAATACATTCATGCAAATTGATATTCTGAAGGAAAAAAGTTAAAGCAAAAAACATGTGACAGACTTTCCTGACAAGTTGGATGTGAAACCTTTTATTGAAAACGCTAATTTTCAGGCTGTTTTGTTCTGTTCTGTAAGTCTGCCTTAAGTTCATACATCAGTCACATTAGTCCAGATAGAGCAAGAACTCTTTGCCGGATAGGGAGGTGAGCTGGTACAGGCTTGTCCTGAGTACAAGGGGACTTTAAATTACCCGAATGAGCAAAAACAAGATCATACATATACTTACAAGATTTACGAAGATATTCAATGTGTTTCTGATCAATCAGGCTCTTATTGAGCACAGCCATTTGAAGGAGAAATTGACTAGGGTGATCAAGCAGAGAGATGACTTTTGTAAGGACTTCAACCAAACCTTTGCCAAACATGCTGAGATGAAAAAGAACTTGGAAGCTCTGAGAGCTGAGAAGGATGCTGCCGTCAAGGAGTACGCATTGGTCATGTCTGAGAGAGACACTGTTCATAAGGTGAGGAGCCAGTAGACGTGCTTCAGAGTTAGGTACTCTGCATGATTGTTGATTATAGGCTCAGGATAGAGAGTAGGTTGATTGTCAACATATTATGACTCAGATTGTGGCAAAATTTCATGTACCGGGTGGAGAGGGGATAACAATGACAAGTACAACAATTTGATTACAGCCAGGGGTAGGATATATTACGATGCTCTGCAAAAATCAATAACCTTAAATGAGCATCATTGTTTTGTTTGGTCAATTACATCTAGCTGATAAAATAGATGTATGCTGTGTCACATGTGTTAAGGCCATTGTTATTGATTTTTGCCTATTACTACTTTCATCGACTGCATTATCATATGCTGAGGTGGTATTTTTTTTATTATGTCAGTATGTAAATGGTGAGGGTGTTTGAGATGGTTGGTTGGAAAATGTGCAACAGCACTGTTATTAGTCATATGGCACACACCCAGTGAACTTTATCGGAGCATGAATCAGTAGTAGATAGAACATGGCTGTCGCTGCAGTGTCGTGTAAGGAGAGTCCTTACCGGGTTTCAGACCTGTGGAATGATGTAAAGATTTTGGGAGAAGTGAGTTTTGTTGTGCAGTTTGAAATCTGTGTGCAAATCAATTTTAGGCCAGATTAGGCACCAGATCAGACCTGTTTGACAGATCTTTTCTTTTGGTTGATAACACTAGAAATCTGTGTTTGTAGAGCGCATGAGGCTTTTCAAATGTAGAAGAGATCAGCTTGAAATGGGGTGCAACATACCAGTAAGTCAAAAAGTGGTAAATCCTAATTTCAAACTATTAGTCTGCTTATAAAAAAAGGAGTTAAGGAAATTCATATTGCTTTGTAATATCTTCTGGAAAGTTATGTTACCATGTGAAAAAAAAGTAGGTTTCCTTTTCTTTTCAGATTTGCTTTATACTGCAAGGTTGTTGTAATTATTGTCCAACAAAGTCAGTTTCTTTCAGCATGCATGTTTGCTTTCATTTTCTTTAGCTGTTACTTTTATATAACTTATTCATACTGTAATTCAATTTCTCTAGGATCTAAGCAAGAGTCCCAAAATGAAGTATTTCTCTGATAGAACAAGCTCTCAGTTTTCCCAATTTTTAAGAACTGTTTAATAGATCAGAGGCCACAGACTTGGATTTCCAGAGATGGACCGTTCAGTCAGTTACTCATTCATGATTGTTTACCGTTAGGTTTGTCAGTGTACTTAATGTCATATTTATACACTTTCCAGGAAATTGAGCAGCTGCAAGATAAGCTTGGCTCTGTGAGCAAACATGCTGAGGTGCTGGCAAATGAGAAGAAAGAACTAGAGGGGGAACTTGAAGCACTAAGACAGGAGATGTCTGGTGTGTTATCAGAAAGGGACAAGTACAGGCGGGAGAGGAATGATATCAGTGGAATCAACCAGGTATGTTTGTTTGTTAGGTGATTTAACACTTCTCTCCAGTCTACCACATCTGTGATAAAATGCTCAGAAGCAGTCTTTCTGAAATGAACATAAATTACCCAAGCTCTCTTCATATTTACGTCCTTTATAAACAGTGGTTGGATTATTGTCTTAGCTGTAGAGAAAAAAAGACATATGTTTGCAAACTACACCGTAAAGTTAGTAGATCTTTATACTCCTTTATAATTGTTAGCAGAAGAATCAAGACTTCCCACTGATAAACTTTATGATCATTTGTTTGGAGCTATGTACTTGGACAATTTTCTCGGTCATCTTGACAAAAAAAAAAACATATTTGTAGTACATGCACTACTGTGAAACATTTCAAAGTGGAGATACCCTACCAAACAGCATCAACTTTTCACAAATACTTTTTAAAAAACTCTGTTCAAAATTTCTTGACTTTGTTAAAATGCATTTTTTAACTGCAGTTTTATTTTGAATGAGTAAGTAAAAATCGCATTCCTCAAATATTGTTTCCTTCTTCAATGAGCTATTAATCAGCTTAGTCCGTTGACCAAGCCATTCTTTATTTATCCCACCCTAACCATTGCAGCTGGCCCTATCTCTGATACGTTAACACTCAGTTTCTGTCATTGAATTACCTGCAGGGTCTTAAGCATGAACGTATAGAATTCCAAAAGCTGATGGAACAACAGAGAGACATCGCCAGAAAGGAGAGAAACGAGGCCTATGAACAGATGGAGCAGATCATCAAAGAGACCTACGAAAAGACACAGAAGGAAAAGTTAGAGGAGATTGACAATGTCACTAAGGAATCAGAAAACCTGAAGAAACAGTTGGAGAAATTAAAACTGGATTTAGAAAGTGAGTTTGTCAATGGTTTGGAACCAAAAGGGTTTATCTTATTATTTCTCCAATGAAAAAAAACATCATGGGCATGGATCAAATGTCCATCAGAACAAAAATAATGCAGAGAAAATATGTTCATTTTTTTGTGAAATGTTACCACTTTCACAGCTTCACATACAGTGCCAGTCATCAGTGAAACAATATGTCATGTGAGAAGTTAATATCTCTTGGTCAGGAATTGGTGCATGTTAGGTTAATGTAGCAGTAGTGACTGAAGATATATTTTCTGTGTGCACTGTGGGTGGTATTTGTATAAAGAAATTCTTAAAAATTGCTATGTTTCACAGATGCTGAGCAAGAAGCAGAAAATGCCAACAAGAACAGAGACAAGGCTTTTAATGAAAGGGATAAGATTGTCCAGGAACGAGAAAGTATTCGCACCCTCTGTGATAACCTCAGACGAGACCGAGACCGGGCGGTCAGTGATCTGGCCCAGGCCTTGCGGGATTCAGATGAGTTCAAGAGACAGAAGAATGAGGCAGTGAAAGAGCTGAAGGAAATCAAGTAAGACAACAGCATATCATCAGTTTGTTTCAAAATTGGTCAAAGTCATTTTTCACACTTCTGAGATAGCAGAGCTAAAAAGAGTGAGCAAGTATGTCTGCAACTGCAACTTTGGTAGGAAAATAATAGGACATTGTAGTTCTTTAACATGTCAACATGGGCCTTGATCTCGTAAAGAACACAGTATCATTATTCAAAAATAGTCAAAGTCTGACTTAGGCCATTTTCGAACCCCAGTCAGATATGCTCTTCTGACATTCTGAAATAATGCCTCAGGTGCAAAGTGATGAAAAGTTGTGTTTGGACTCTTTGGACAAGGACTATCTTGTGTCAAAAATTTGTAATGTGACACTTGAAAATTCAGATACAAAACTGCATGATGACCACTGCAAGAGCATATGGAGTTTTTGTTTATGAGACAACAGGTAAGTCTTACCTAGTATTATGATCGAGCTCTTTGATCTGTGTGTTGTCAGGAGCCGCTATGAGGCCATGGTTGAGAAGGATTCACGGCGACAGCAACTCCATTACATTGGTCATAATCACAGCAGGGACTCAGCTATTGATGCGGATCTACAGGACTTGGGTGCAGAAACAGTAGAGATCCCTGTAGAACTGGTATGTAAAAGGTTTGCTTTGATAAGTTAATGACAGCAAATAATATAGGAAAGTATCACTTTTTTGTCTGTTGAAGGTTAATAGGACTTATTGCCGGCAAATGGGATGGTTTGCCAAGCTTTTTCAAATTTATTTTTTTTTCAAAAATCATTGTGGTCATGTTAAGTGTTAATGACTGTCATATTCTGTTCAAGGTTTGTAAACACCTTCAGTCCATCAATGCAGCTACGTTATTTTAACAGAATGATAATGATAAGCATATGAAATGTAAGGAGATAAAATATATGCATGAGTTCCTTATTGCCAAATTTTGTATCTAATTGACCTGTAATTTCACTGGTTTGATTCCATTGTCCTGTAATCCACAATTAATTTAAATGTAGGTCACAAGCATTTTGCATCATACCAGCAATTTCTTAGTATTAATTGTTAGGTAGTAATTGCTGCATAGAATATTAAATGGAATATCATAACAGAATATTACGAAGAGAACCTGAAGTATCTACATATCGAAGTAACAGGTTTTATTCTCAGCTGTTCAGCATGATCAGGTATATCATATTTGTAAGAGTTGTTATTATCCATTCCATTTATGTTTTTGTGTTTCCAGGAGGGCCTTGATGCTGGTGATGCTGGGTTTGAAGTTGTCGGTGGAAAGGATGACCCCCAGTTCCCCAATGACCCAACTTTGTTTGTGAGTCATGTGACTAAAGGAGGTGCGGCTGAGGGCAAGCTGAGAGCTAACGACACCATCCTGAGAATCAACAGCTTGGAGACCATCAACATTGACAAGAGAACAGCTCTGCAGGCTTTGTGGAAAAGCTCAGGCTCCATTAGCTTGGTAAGTGTGGGTTTCCATAATCTGGGTAAGGTTGTCCTTTTTGTTTCTTTCTCATGTGCATTCTTCCGTCTCCCCCCTCCCCCCTTTTTTTTTCAGTAACCACAGTATCAAATATAAATTTAAGGTTCAGTGTGTGCTCCTGTGCTTCCTTTACTTTAGATGGGAATGGCCCATCTTGCATGATTTCAGGATGATATAATACACTCTTGTATTGAAGATATGGATTCATTTGTGTGCTTTCCGGTTGTTATTCACGTGAGGCTCATATGTTTGGCCTAAATGAGATCCATATTTGGAGACTGGAACCCCTCAAGGCTCAGCTGGGACTGTGACAGACATGTTAGCAGCATGCTAGTTAATTACTTCCAGTCTGTACTATCTTTGTTCTGCCAGTAATCAGTGTAATCAGAGGTTTTGCTTTTTGAAAATTACAGATTCTGGTTTAAAGTTGTCAAAGCTGTTGTAAAAGGCGTACGATTCTGACAATCATTTTTTTTTGTTTTGTTTTTTCTTCCCTCCATGTGCAGCTTGTGAGGAGGCGCAAATCCAGTGTAGCCAGGGTGTGGCAGCCAGTGCAGATTGTTGTGGCGTGCCAAAAAGGTAACCATCTTTTTAAGTAAAAATCTTCTTTCAAAGAAACAGTAAGACTCCAAGGAGAGTCTTGACCACAAAAATTTCAGCTTTGGAGAAATCAAATTTTTGCTCGCTCTCAAGTGATTTGATATTTGATTCAGTCACAGGACATAATATAATAGTTGCAGTGTACCTTCATTCTTATGTAACAGTCTAATACAAAGACTAGAATAGTAAAGTTAAACCTTGGCATCATATCTCATGGTCAGCTAACTGATTGATGCAGCTGATTGTTCAAATATTCCCATTAGCATGGTCTTGCCTATATACAGTAGACATCATTAAAACCAAAGTGCGTAGGACCTAAGTTTCATGTTCGGTTTAGAAAGAGTTTAAGTTTAAACATAGATGCCTAAAAAGAAGATAATGAACAGGATATTTTGTTGCCTTTCATTTTAGTGGTACTTTCAAATTACCATTTTCATTTTCACTGTTGTCTACTGTTTATAGAATTCGAATATCTACTCAAGAACTTCCCTCCCTCACTCCTCGAAGTTACAAAAATCTCCAAATTTAGTGTGTGTTGGTTTGTGGACATGTAAGGAACTGTTTGGGATTGAAGACTTTTAATGCCTTTCTGAATTTTTGATACATCATGGTCCAGCAGCTGAGAACAGCGTATTTAGCAGTTCAGAGATGCATGTACACACAAAAAGGATACCAGTTCTTTTTGTCATCTGGGTATGTCAAGGGATGGCATTTCCAGTATATAAAACTATATCATGCTGGAAAGAAGGTGCGCAGCTTTCATTTGTGCAGTCTTTTTTTTGTAGTGGACTTTCAGCAGACATTATTCCTCATTGCAGGGATCCTGGGTAAGCTTGTGTGTGAATTTGACTAATGTAGTCCATTGATAACAGTATATGATGTAATCAGTTCGAAGGCTGTGTTAACTGGGTTTAGAATTTGAAATGACTTTATCTGACTTTTTCTTCCAGATCCAGGGATACATATAGAACAAGGGCTGTTTATCAGCCGCATCTGTCCTGGGGGACTTGTAGCCAAATATGGAATGTTACCCTGTGTTGGTGATAGGATTAATAGTGTAAGTTTCCTGTCATTGTGGTTTGGATGTTCATATGTGTGGACTATTCATTTCATTGAAAAGTCAAAATCACATTAGACTTTTTAATGTATGCACTTGACTGTATGTCTAAAGATGCTAGTAAAATGTCACTGTAACTTGTCATACTTGCCTGAAATCAGTGCCCGAAGTGGGCAGCAGCAACACAATTTCACTCCCCATTACTGGGGGACTTTTACATCATGATTATTGGTATTTGTTTCACCACTACATTACTGTGCATTTTGTTTGTTAATTTGCTAGTGATTTTCCTAGAGATGTTGCTGTAGTATCTCAGGACAC
Source organism: Ellobium chinense (assembly GCA_033807755.1). Taxonomy (NCBI): domain Eukaryota; kingdom Metazoa; phylum Mollusca; class Gastropoda; order Ellobiida; family Ellobiidae; genus Ellobium; species Ellobium chinense. Next base: position 2,081,810 of record JAWQUT010000072.1, read on the forward strand.
CTCCCTTCTCACATTTGAGTAACAGTGTGATGACCCAAGATATGATTGATAATCATGGTAATGATATGAGGTAACATTTGATAAATGTCTTTGTCCTCAGATAAACAACATCCCTGCTGACAGTTTGGCTGCCCAAGATGCTATGAGAATCTTAGAGACCTCAACAGATTCCTTGGTACTGGATGTCTGGAGACAGACCTCCCCTCTGAGCTCAGCTGGATCTTCTCCAACCCCCATCTCCTTGGGCATCCACTCCCCCTTACCTGATGGTATTGTGGTCTCCAGTAACATGAGCAAGTCAGACACACTGGCAGTGAGGAGCAGTTCATGGGAGACACCCAGCAGTGATGCTAGTCGCAGTGCTGAAAGTAGTAAAAACTTGCGCAGCAGTGGTTCCCAAACAGACAGCTTAGACAGTCCTGGCCCCAGTCCTCGGAAAGCCTTGCGTAACCAGGAGCAGGACAAGGTGAGACATAGCCTGCCTGTGCTGGACAAAGCAAAGGAGAAGATGGAGAAACTTTTCAGGTCCCGGCATAAGAGTCAAGACCGTGAGAAGGACTTAGAGGACAAAAAGGACAAAGATGATGAGTGCTCACGGAGCTCACAGGACCAGGGCAAGTCCCAACATGACAGTGGCACACAAGTCAACTTGCCCAGCACAGAAAATGTCATTGCAGAATTCCCAAATAACACAGTATATGCCCAAGTGGCAGGCAGCAATGCCAGCAATAACAATATAAACACTGAAACCAGATCTTCCAAGTCTCGTAAACGAGAGTGGGAGCTCGACAGTAACAGTGGAACTTGGCCCAAAACACGAGGCCCCCAGGGTCAGAATACATCAGGGCCTCCAACTGTTATATTTGCTCCAGGCCACAAACCATTCAAAGAGCGACCTAGTGTAAAGGATATATTTTATGGTAATCCTGACAGTGGGCCATTTGAAAGCACGGTGACATCTGGGCCGACTATCCATCATAGCTCTCAAAACTCTGATTCCAGTATCAAGTACCCAAACACGGGATTTTCTCCACCAGCCCAGTCATCCTCTTCACCTTCAGCTTTTTCTCCAGCCTCTCCATCCAATGTCATGTCACAATCTGTACATAGTGCCAGCTTGCCTCTGCCACTAGCCTCGCCAACATCTTCCACACCCACCTCCATTCCAGCCTCCTCGAAATCTCAGTCACATTTCTCTGTGGGCATCCGTCACGGCCCCAATGTCAGCAGCACCCCTCCTCCCCACGCCAGTATCATTTCTAGTCGAGGGCCACCTGCGTTTGTCAAGCCCACACCCGCCCAAATCTATGGGACAGTGCCATCCCACCGCCATGCAGGTGGAGGTCAGAGGGGTAGCCTGGTGTCCTCCCACCACCCCAACTTCCAACCTAATGGTGCTCATATTCCTCAGGAGATCAGATTCGACTCCAGCACTCTCCACACTCACAGAGTCACACCAAAAGTTCAGCAGGTACTCCTTCAGAATCAGTTTTTTAGCTTATATGATATGTCAGTGTGTCCTTTTTTAGGATCTGTCTTTGTTTTCTGATGTTTTTTAATGTTGCTATCAGTATTCTGCTGCGAGGATCATAATCATATGGCCATTGTTGCATCAGTATGCCATTGTCAAGTTTTCAGGACTCAAGACTTTTTGTCCAGGTTGTTAAACGACGTACCAAAAACAAAAAAAAAACAACACTAAACCAACATATATAGTCATGAAAGCTGTATAAAGGTGAATGCACATTGTGTCAAGCAATATAATGATTATCTACATAAGAAATGGAAAGACATGCTTTGGCTCATTTCCTTTGTCAGTATCATTTAGATGTACAATGTCTCTACATGTCATTGTTATCACAAATATATCTGTATGCATTGCTGCCATCTCCATCATTCTTTAAGTAGTCAAGGGCACAGTTATGCACTGTTTAATTACCCTGATTGTTTTGTTCTTCTATAAAATGGAACTGAAAATGTCTCTAGATGTTTGGAGGCAACGAGTGCTTCATGCTCATTTTTCAGAACTGACACTGCCAGCTTGGTTTTGTCCCACAAAAGCAACATTCTAAATAATCTTTTCATCCATTTATCTGTTCATCTTGGTTTATTTATGTTCTCTAGAACAATTGCCCTATGCTCAGGCTGTCAGGACTTTGGTTGAAGTCCCTTTACAACCAGGATGTAGTCACTGTCCCTAAAACATCCTTGGGCTTAGGGTCAACAGGGCATCGGGTAGTCCCTTTTCTTGGTTTGGTTTTGTCTTTGTGGCTTTGCTGTCTCTATCTTTCTCAGCTACAATAGAAGTGTGAATGGATGGCAAAATTTAAATGTTTTTTCAATGGCCATAGGTGTGCCACCAGACATCTGATTTTTCTCTAGTACTGATTTCTGGCTGAACATTGTATCTTGCCATGATTTGGATTTGTCTGCTGGCAGATCATTGTCCTACATTCCTCTTTGGGGCATTTCACACTGTTTAGTTAATGAATTATGGCCTATTTTTCTTTTCATGTTTCAAGTGTTCCATTTCATGCTAGGCTGGAAACTTATTTGAATCTTGAGTTTGGAGTTCTTCACATATTCCACTGATATTTTACATTTTGTGTTGGGAAAATTGTCGATAATGCCATATGTACATAGACATGTTTCCTTTATGAAATGGCAACACTGATAGTTTAGGACCTTTGATGTCAGAGTGATGTCATTGTCTTTATTATCATGGATGTGACGTTATATAACATTCTCTGTCATTTCCACTGAGTGACTTTGTAGCGTATTAGTCTCTCTCATTTCAGAGATTGTGAAGTCTGGGGTTTTTGGGTTTGGCTTTCAGAATAAACAGTTAATTGTGTGGTTGTGTCCTTGAGAAGGACCTTTAGTTCCCACTCCTAATTTGGTTCAGGTGGGAAGGAGCTTTAGGCATTATAGACATGTGCACTACATCATAATGACTAGAAGTGATGCCTATTTTAATTTTTTTTGTAAAATATATATGTTGAAAAAATGCCAGTATAAATTTGTGATAATGTATTGCTATAAAACTCTTGTCAAGATAAATAAAGCATATTTTTCCTTTTATCCAGATGAAATCCCGTCGACCAGGTTCTGCACCTCAGAAACCTGAGAAGCAGTGGCAGACCCCAAACTGGCCACCTGGACAAGTTACTGCAGACTCTCCAGTGGGTTACCCCCCTTTTCAGACTCTCACCACAACAAACAATCGCTTCAGTGGGCCAGTCACAAGTCCCCCACCCCATTCTCAAATTACAAATGGGACCTCACCCCACTACATTGGGGTGCATCCATCGGGTTCTTCACCCTCTCAGATGCTGACCAGCTCAGGGGGTCATGGCATGAGACCCACATCTTTAGAGGTCCCTCAATCGATCAAAGTGACAGACTATGCCAGTGGTATATATGAACGCCATCGCATCTCATCCCCAGTTGGTCAGGGTTTCATGGGCCGGCTGCCAGCGTATTCACACTATCATCCAATCTCCACAGTGTAAGTATCAACATAATCACACTATCACTTATATCCACAGCGAAAGTATCAACATAATCACTCTATCAACTTATATCCACAGTATAGGTATTAAAATCAATATCTTATATCCACGGTGTAAGTATCAACCTATTACACTGTTGTGCAATTGGAAATCTGCCATCTTCTGAGAAGGATCATGTGCACAAAGAGCAGTTTTGTAGGGGATACAAGTACTAATTTATCAATGTACATATATGGCTGTCTGTGTCAATGTAGGGGTTGCAAGAAAATAAGTTAGCTAGAAAGATAGAGCTTAATAAATTCTATACAAAGATGCCAAAGAGTGAATGTGGTTTAACAAAGATCTTACCATCTCTCAGCAAATCAAAGCAGCACTGTGTTAGTATTGGTCTGTTTACGTCCTTGCCCAGATTCCATGGTGTACCAACTTATTCACCCTATCATCAGGTCCCCACATTTTTGAAGATTGACCTCTTTGCACCATTATTCGCATGATACGTTTTCCCATATTCACACCATCATCCAATCTCCATAGTGAGAGTAGCCACTGTCAGGGAAAGAAGAGTGCCTATATATGTGAATGTTTATTTTCAAATGAGGGTGATTTTTAATACTCTTGCGCCTTCAAGCTCTTTGTTTGCCCTTTATAAATTAAGTATTGTTTATTGCAGCTCATCACCACTGAACTCCAGCAGCCAGCACCCAAATCTCTCTTCTCCACCTGGTACATTCCCTGTCATCAGTCCAGCCGAGATGGAGCATGAGAGGCCATTGTCTTTCCATGGAGCCCCTACAGATCGTTACAGTTCTCCTAGTCCTTCACAGAAGGTTAGGCCTTTTTTAAAGTATTGCACACACAGCACAGTGGAACCAAATATCCCTACCGTTTTTTACATATATAGCATTTCCATCCATCCAGCCAGCCAGCCAGCCAGCCAGCCAGCCAGCCATCCTCTCATCCATCCATTTGTCTGTTAACATATCTGTCAATTCACGACTCCATCGATTCAGGCCTCCTTCCAACCACCTGTAATGTGTTCTTTCTTGTTTATTTCTTATTTATTTGAATAAATTTGATGCACTTATTAGCAAAATTACAGGGTATATTTCTGATTAACAACAAAATTAACATAAATTGTCATATTGCTTACACCCTTCTGAAAGCTTCACAGATCAATAGTCAATAGATGGCATGAGGAGTAAAGCATTTGTCTTTTGATTTGAAAGCTAGTGGGTTTGAATTCTGCTGGCAGCCTTTTGTCAACGGCCTGACGACATAGCCATAACTATGTTAAAACCCAACACCAACACAGATCAGTGATAGATCTTTCTTTCACATTTTGTTTTGTAGAGCTGTAGCACACTGGAACGCTTCACCCCCACCATTAGTGAGGAGGTGTACCACCCACGTTACTCTCGGAGCTCCCCTCACAGTCGCGCCTTCTTAGATGAGGACATACGACAAGCAGCTTTCAACAAGAGGGACAAGGTGTTTGAGAGGATTCGCATCCCTTCCAGCACCAGTGTCAACACAAAGTCAGGATCTGTGGAAATAGGTAATGTTCTTGTGCCAAGTTGTTATCCGACTTGAAAGCTTTGGACAGTTTTTGTTAGTATTCTATGGAATGAATTATTAAAGATAGTTGGTGTTTGGTAGCAGAACCTATGGCAAATGTAGCCATGAGTCAATAAAATATGTAGAACTTTGCTCAGACTGAAGCAGACAGGCACTTTTCAAGAAAACCATGGGCCTAACAATATTTGCCTGTCTTCCAGACTGATCTTGACTGCTCAAGAATAACTTCTTGCCTTGCATATTAGTTTTCTAATTTGTTAGAAATGTGGTTTCGGAACCTACAGTGATAGCATTAAGCAATTTCTAAAGATGGCAAATAGATCTAGAGTGCTTTTAATTCAAGTAAGGTAAAACTGAAATTGTAAGGTTATTGTTATTAGCAATACCCGCCTGTTTGCATGAAGGGTAAATGTTTTGTAGTTTGTTCTGACCCGAGTTTTATTATGTTTTTTTCTAGTGTCAGACCGAAGCAGTCCAGGCTCACCCATGTTCCACATTGATAACCGTGGATCCATGAAGTATAAGGGGTCCCCAAACAGTGATGAATACATCTACCGACGGAAAATGTAAGAGAATTAGACAGAAGCTGAACTAGTCAGTATCATGTTGAAATTCGTAGCAGTAATAATATACAACTGACTCAGGTTACCATTATGTGTTCTTAGCAAGGAAAAAATATTGGCCAGGTCGGACGGATGTAGAGCTGACAAAATTGAAGGAAAAGGTGAGTGATTGAGACAGCCTGACAAATTTATGGCCATAACAAGAGTAATGGACTCCTGGATGTGCAGCTACTAAATAGATAGCAACAGACTTCTTCAGTATATTTAGTTTGATAGCACAGGCATTTTTAGAGGAAATAGAAGACCGAATGAAGTATCTTTGTTTGGAATTCAAACACTGAAAAACATATAACACATGGTGAAAAGTGCAGGTGGTTGGAAAAAGTATCATATCTGTAGATATTCATTTCTGTTTTTTCCTTTAATGCCTGTGAAAAGTACAGTCAGAGATGGCTTGTTTCAACATTGTCTGAATTCTGACATTTTTGTAGCATGATCATTATATGACTCTGTGATGAGTGATTCTGATGGCGCTTAACTACTCACAAACATTTCCAAGATTTTATTAATGACCTAGTTCCATCCCTGTGCAGTGAATTTACCTTTTGTTATGTTGAGTGCACTCAGATCAAATTGAGATTTTTCACTGACATCTAAATGTTTTTTTTTCCTTATCTTCAGGCCCATCCATCATGAGACAAGGGACATCACATTTGAAAAGAGCTCCAAGCCTGTTGGCTTCAAGATCCAGCGTGGACCATCAGGGGGAATCTTTGTCTCCTCTGTCAATGACAACAGCCTAGCTGCCCAGGCTGGATTAGTCATTGGGGACCAGCTCTTAGAGGTAAATTTATACCAAGTTCCTCCCAAAGGCAAACAACAATGTTAATTTCCTCAGCGTACAAGACCAAACCCAAATATTCCAGTTCTGCACTGGACATGCGAAGGGCAATTAGAGCATGAAAAGAATCATTCTGGAGCATGGACTTATATGCCGACACTGCCTATCTCTTATGAAACAACTAACTACATCTTTTTTGAATGTCCAAAGCTGCTTAAGGAATGGGAAACTCTGCTGCCCAGGCAACCAACCTTCCAAAACTTCCTACACAGGGCACTGGACCAGCTCAAGAAAACTTCCAAATATTGAAGACTGGCATTGGTTGACAAGAGTAACAACAATACTGACCTCCTCTTTATTGGGCTTGCATGATGGCATGACTTAGGCAAAGCTGAATTCACTTGTTAAATTATTCATAACATCCATTTTAAGATTAGCATGTCAAGACCAGGAAGAAAAAATCTTTGTGTTTTTATAAGCACATATGTGTGTGCGCATAGGATCTCGCTGGATCTAATCTCGAGATATAGCAGTTTTAAGTCAAATTTCGACTACCAGACCCAAAAATGCATTTTTAAAGAAAAAGAAAGATTGTTCATTTATTTTTCGTTTGGTGTATGATTCATGTCTCGAAACGGCATTTAAATGCCTTAATTTTATGTTTTTGTGAGGTACCCTTGATCAGTTTTCACTTATTGAATCACCCACATTCGGCCGAGCCGGGAAGGCAAAATGTCGGAGAATTTTAAAGCCGGTCGCGTTGTTGTGTCGCTTATTTCTCAAACTACACACTTGCGAACTACGTCGTATTACACATCATAAGAAAGGTCTTTCTCTCTACTTTCGATTGGTAGGAATTGCGCATCTTTTAAACGACAATGAAATCAATGCGCATCCTGTTTACATAACATAGTTCGTCAACTACGCAAAACTAAAGTGTTATTACTTAGAGAGCTTGTTTTCTCATATAAAACGCATTTTGCGTTCAGATATATGATTATATTGATTTATCAATTTATTGTGATGTAGAAAAGTATCATTATGCATGAAAACATATTGCAAATTATTTGGATGGTCATTTCCTCTCAAATATACAGCCCTATAGCCCCCGTAATATTAAGATAATTGAAAATTTTAGACATCTGAACTTTAAACACGATTTTCTCCAAACTGTGATTTTTAAGTATGGTTCACAAAATTGCCATAACTTTGGAACTAATAGAGATATTGGCATCAAATAAACTGCAAAATGTTCAGAAATGAATAGCTTATAACGTGCACTCAAAATCTCATTTTTCATATCTGGTATGAAGTGAAGGCTTTTCCTATGCAGCCACATATATGTGACTTACCGAGCTTCTTGGAATGGTAATTGAAAAACAGAAATGCCATTGAAAATGCCGGAATTGGTGTTTACGGCACAATTTGAAGAATCATGTTGGTCACTTATCTTTAATTTCAGGTTTGTGGGATCAACATGCGTAATGCCACTTACGACCATGCTGTGACAGTACTGAGGCAGTGCGGGGATAACTTGACCATGAAGGTCCAGTACAATCCTGAAAGTAAGTCTTGGTGACCTCATACTAGTGAGCATTGGGCACTTAAAATCTGTACTGCGAGAAAATTTTTGTCCAAAGTGCTGTTGACATAATATTGAGGTAAACACCACAGTTTTGTTGATAAAGGTGTCATGTTTGTATGGATCAAAAGATTATAAGATAGCGACACCTCCAGAGTTAAATAAAAAAGTCGTAGAACATGCAGTAAACAACAGATTTTGGCAAAGCTTCATTAGTCTGCCAAATGACTAATCATGTCTATTAGAAGTACTGCACTGTTGATACTAATTATTTCCCAGATAATATTAACTTTACTTTAGTCAAAGGGCTGAAAGTGTAAAGTAAGATATTTAGAGACATAGGTGGTCCCCTAGATCCTGCCTCCCAACAAATACCAATGTGTTTGTTTTGACCAATAATCTTCCACTTCAAAGGTCATCAGGGTATAACGACTATCTTAAAAAGTTCTTGTTTCAGTTGTTCTGTGTGAAACAACATAGGAATGTACCAGCTGAAGTCGAAATTTTAGGCTTAAAAGGATAATATTTATATCCCTATTACTGTAGCATGATTCCTTTGTTCCATCTCACAGAGTATACTGATCATCAAGATGCCTCCAGTACGACCTCCATCAATTCTTCTTCATTGACCACCTCCCCAAGCCATTCCACTCTGCCAGCAAGTGAGAAATCCACACCCAAACATCAGTCCAGCCCCAACAGGGTGCGAGTGCAGGGGTAAGTTAATTGTTATTTGCCTTTATTATCAAAGATGACATCGTCTTGAAATCAGGGCAAGACAGGATCCTGTCCTCTAAAGTGCCCTATTACTTTCTTTTTTGTTACCCCACTTGGCTTCCTCAGATTAATTAATGCTGTTATTCACTCTAGTCACTTAGTTTTTCTCATTTCTTTCTTCAAACTTTTTTCTTTCTTTTCTTTGCTTCCTGCTAATGTTCTTGATGGGAAAGGTTGTCTTTCTTTGCCTTAAGTATTGAATGTGTTGTCTTGTTATGCTGTAGCATAGAACAATCAAAGCTCATTTATCCTGTTATCTTATCTCTTAGATTTGCAACACTTTTCCTAGCTTCAGTTGTTATTGGAAGATGCCATTTGATTGGTTTGTTGTTTTGCTTAGGTCTGGTGATCTCAGCCCAGACAAGCGTCGTTATCTGACCCTGAAGAAGAGCAACCCCAACATGATTGGGCCAGGGTTCTCTTTCATGGGAGGCAACGCTGTGGGGATCTTTGTACATGAGGTGTACTATGACTGTTTCATTGGGGGCTCACCTTCCTTACAGAGAGGAGATCAGATATTAGAGGTAGGATATACATACAGTCCACTAGTATTAGTTAGATAATCCGATACAGTTTGAAAAATTCAAGGTTTTAATATGTCTAGCTTCTTCCTTTATTATATAAATAATGCTGATGCAAGCTTTAAGAAAATCAACAAAATCCTGCGTGAATTAATAATTTTTCCACATTGAAATATGGCACAGTAACATAGATATGGTTTACTAAAGACTGTTAATGAAAGGCAAAGAACTGTTACATCTGGTGTCTTCAAAGTAGTATTTTGAAGGCATTTATTAGTAAAGAGTTTCAGGATGTTTTTCGTTTAAACCTTTGTGTGCAAAAAGAAGAACGTAATTCTATCTAATGTTTGTGAATCATCATGATTGTGTCACTATATTTCTACAGTTCAATTCTGTTGACTTTCGTGCTGTGACAGCGGAGAAGGCCATGATGGAACTGAACCGTCCTTGTGCTACCATGCAACTCTGTGTTTTCTACAATTCTGCCAGTAAGGACTGAGACATTTTTTACTTGAATGTTTGTGTAATTTATGCTTTTTCTTGATGAGAAGGTTTAGCTTAATGCCTTTGCTTAGAATTCTTTACCCTTGTTTCCCAGCTAGTAGAACGTTCTCTTAACTTCAGTTGGTTTGGTAATAATAATAGCTGTGTAAAAACATTCTCATATTATAGAAATATCTCTGCTTTTCCCATTGTCTTCAGAATACAATAAAATCCAGACCATGCCCTGCGACTGCTTCTACATCCGAGCCAACTTTGACCGACCCAGTGAGAGTGAGGAAGAGTTGGGCTTCCTCAGAGATGATGTTCTATACGTTGAGAACAGTCTGTACAAGAACCAGCTGGGCACCTGGTTTGCTTGGCTGGTGGATGACCAAGGGACCAAACTGAAGGGAGGAGTTATTCCTAGTCGGATCAGGTTAGAGTTATATGGCTATGCTCACACAGTTCACTGGCTTTTGACATAGTGGCATAAAGATATAAACTCCAAATACATCTTTATGCCACAGTGTCCAAAAAAAAGCCATTGAACTGTTCAATGACATTTAGCTTAAAATACAGCAGTCTGTTATCTGTCGAATGTTGCAGTTAAGCAGATTCCAGAGTTCACAGTCCTTAAAGCACTATCAGGATTTTCAGATGAACAATAAACATCCTGTCTGGAAGACCAATTGTGAAGAATAATCTGTTGCGAAAGACACATAAGGCATTTTCATACATGACATACACCGTGTTAAAGTGCTTATAGAGCAGATTTCAACACCTGCAGTATTTCCTCCTCTTTTGTCATTTTCCAATTTATAGGGAAATCCTACCTTTCGAGGATATATGCATTATATCAGACTGTCTCCAGCCATTCCTTATTATCAGTCTCACTCTTCACAGCAATCTTCCTGTCGAGAAACATTTATAGAATAGCTCTATTCATAACGGGAGTACAGCATGGAATACTCAAGTCACTTGGATTTTTATCAAAGTAATATTCAGCCATATTTAGACTTGTCTACAATATTCCTGTAGGTGCCTGGATGGGACATGTGAGATATGGAATTATTGCATCCAAGCAACAATATATAAAAATCTTCCACTCACCTCACAATATTCTCTTCACAATATTCCCCGCTGTTCCTACAGTTACTATTGGAAAGGCTGATTTTACCTTCTCACCATGTTAACAGTCTGAATCTAATATTCCAGGTTGGAGGACGAACACCTGTTAAGGAGAACTCACTCGGAGAGCTGGAGCCTCCATGAGACTGATGAACTCAAAGGCTCACGCCGAGGATCAGCCTCTGCAAGACGCAGCTTCTTCCGAAGGAAGCGTCATCATCGCAATAACTCAAAAGACAGTCATGAGTTTGGTTCATTCTCAGATGCCTCCCTCAACAGTGATTCAGTGCCCATACTGGATGGTAAGACAAACCAAATATTCACCACCCAGCTTACTGTTGTGATACTGTGGTTAAATCAGAAAAGTATAATTCTGCTGACATTAAAGATTCAGTTATCTATTCAGAGATTGATTACACTTGTATGTTTCTGTCAGATTTTGAACTCTCCTTTTACCCTAATGAAAATCTTTTGCTTGAAAGACTGTTTTTTGACTGTGCGGTTCCTTTTTTATTCTTCCCAGTAATGACTTTTTTTATTTACATTTTTATTAAAATTCTGAAACAGAATCATACCTCATATTTATTTTCTCATTATTAAATCCATTTTGCACTCATCCACATTTTTAATACAGTCAGGGATACTTGCTGTTGTGAATAGAGTTACCCACCTTGTGCTTTTCACAATAAGTGTCAATATACTCTTGAAATCTCTTAGACGTATACATTCATGGAACATTTCCAGTTGAAGAGGGGAGTATATGTGGAGATATATTTGCATTTTTAACACCGAAGTCTGAAATGTTAATATTCATTTATATTTGAGCCTGAATGTAAAGTTTTTCATATTTAAATTTTACTTACAGATTCCATTTTGGGCTACACCCAAGTAGAAAAAATTGAATGTAAGTATGTTCAAACATTTTGTAATACAATTGGGAATATGAGTTTCTACAAAATTTTCTAGATGCTAATGTGTTTTATGTATTAATCAGATTTGTTCAGAATTCAGTTGACACCATTCTTCATCTTTAAGTTTATGTGGGGTGTTGCAAGAGTGAGTTTATTCATAATATGATGACGATACTCTTTTGTCTCTTGTAATGGTTATTAAGGAATAATCACAGATCTGAGTTTGTTTGTTCATTTCTTATTACTTCAGATAAACATGACATTTGTCATTGTGCTTCTATTTATTGATACATGTTTATTGCCATGGGTAGAACTAGTATCTCTATAGCTTGTGTGGGGACTAATTTTTGTTGACAAAACATGCTCAGCGTTTGTTTTCTAGATTGAGTATTTTAAATCCTTATGTGTGTTCATTTTAGTGAAAGTGATGTGACAAAGTGATGCTACATACCATTCTTTATTAACGTTATCATTTAAGCACTTACCATCATTGCATGCCTAATGTGTTTCAGTGAAAATGGTGCGACCTGTTGTGCTGTTGGCCCCTCTAGCTGATGCTCTTATCAAGAAGCTCGTCTCAGAATCCCCTGACAAATACAGGCAGTGTGAGCCAGGTACAACTACCCTGATGTTTTTTAACCTTCCAAGTTTGCTGTCCATATCCAGGGTAACAGTGTAGCATTACTTTACAATCGTAATAACCATGTGCAGCTCTTGGTTTTGCTTTGAGGAGGAACTATTCATGCACACTGGTCTGCTTTCACTAGAATAGATACTCAGTAGCCCCATTATATACCAGCTTCCTCTTACTCTCTAAAGATGAGTCAGCTTATGGATGTAGATTTGCTAGTTATCCTTTGTAATTAATCATTCTCATTTCTCTTGTTGTTGCAGCTTCTATGAGAGCATCACCAGCCACCATGGAGAAGTCCCTGACTGAAGGGGTGCTGGTGGACTACTGGAAGGAGGATGATTTCTACCAGTGTATTATGGCATCAGCAATCAAAGAAATCTGTGATAGTGTAAGTTCATAGTACTCACACTAGTGTAGTCTTTGGGATAGCCCTTTGAATTTTGTTGAGGAGGGGTGGAGGGTCTGCAGCTTAATATGAAATTGGCAGTTTTATTATTATTGTAGCAGCATGGGCACTGCACATCTTGGGAAATAGAACAAACAAAAGCCGTCCCTGTTTACCCACCTCTTATAAAATGAAACTGCCAGTTCTCTGTCATCATAGTTCAAAGACAGAATTATTGTATTTTGTGTCTAAATATTAATGGTTTAAGAGTAACATGATTTGTTTGAAAGATAGCATTGTTCACTTTCAGGGCATTGCATAAACTTTAGGAGAGCTTTTAAAATTGTTTGTGACACAGGAATCACAGCGTGTGACTGTATTAATTACCTGTTGCTTCTCTGGATTCTACAGAATGTACACTGCCTGCTGATTGTCAGTCCTGCAGCCATTGAGAGGATGCACCAGAATAAAGTCTACCCCATCACCATATTTGTTCGCCACAAGAACGCCAAACAAATCCGGTAAGTGAATTAATATGACGGTTTTCAGTGCAACTTTGTTAGCTGGCTCATTCAGCAGCTTGTAGTGGAAAGTATCAAAGTGGTTCATGGCGAGATTTATTTCATCTACACAACTTCGAAAACTACTATTTTACCACTTCCTTTGGTCTCGGCACTCTGTTTCTGGTTACAGTGCAAATGACATTTTTGCAAATATCTGACTCAGTGTTATATGGTGACAAACTTTGTCTTTCTCAAAGGTCACTTGAAGAATTTTAAAAAAAAAAAAAAATTATAATTCCAGTTCGTCTGCAAGTGCACTGTATTTATCAAACCAGTAACAGAGGAACAAGTAATAAAACTGTAGAGTTGCATGATAATTTGTATGGGACAGTAATGATACGTATCTTGAGACTGGTTTAGTCAGGTCTCAAGTGTGAGCATATTTCTTCTTGCCACTTTTGATTTTTAGAAGTTTGACTCATAACTTACAAAGCTGCTTTTCTTTGCTCAGGGATGTTCGGGACCCTCAGTTCTTGAAGGATAGAGCCAGCAGCAAGATGACCAAGGAACAGTTTGAACAGTTCCAGAAGATAGAGCAAGACTACAGCCATCTTTTCTCAGGTAGGACCATCTGACTTTTAGTTTGAAATATCTTTTTGTTCAGCCATCAAATAGTCTTAACCTGTAGCTCTGGTTTATTAGCTATGAATTGTTTTTCTGGCTTCCATTCTTATGCCTCTCTCATGTCTGTCTAACTGCTCTTGACTCTCAGAGTACTAGACCCTCATGGTCCTTCACTGAAACTTGAAACTTGAAACTGCTAGACCCCGCATTGACTGTCTTAGGATTTCATTTTGAAGTTTGCCATTCCCAAGACACCAAAGTAGCCACACAGATTTTATTCTAGTACTTCTCCGGTTGCCACTAACACACAAAGAATTTCAAGGACTGCTTATAAAGGAGTGGTGTATCAATTAGATCTGTAATGATGCTTACTTGATCAAACCAAATGGTCATATGATACTTGTAAATGGAGGTAATGATATAATTGCATTTTTGACTGTGAAATGGAACATTATACATCAGTACAGATGTACAGATTGGAATGATACAGTAAACCTAAGCTCAGTCCTTTCTTACTCCATCTTTTCCTCCTTTCCTCCCTCACCACCCCCCAACATAACCACATACATATTTTTTTGTAAATGCTTCTGTGTTTGATTTCGCCAGCTGTCATTCAAGGAGGCAACCTGGCTGAGATGTGCATGCAGATCAAGACAGTTATCTGCACAGAACAAAAGAAAGCCATCTGGGTGACCACAAACATCATATGACGACAGTGACACTTTGTCAGACTGGCTTAACTCTTTGAACCTACAGCTTTCTGAGCTTTGCTAGATTAAAATATACAGGTTGATGATAACAGGGTTCGTTTGGGTCTACACCCTATTTTGGGAAATGTGCTGCAACATTTTGGGTGTCAGTGCTACAAAAAAGGAATAGTAAAAAAAATTCATGTTACTGGAGAATTCTTGTGCAGAGAGATTCCATCTCTTTTTGCACTATAGAAAGGATGCCCTTGAATGCAGAAAGAAATGAGACAACTGTTGTAACTGTAATTCTCACCCCAAGCGATGTATAACTGTCATAAAGATGTGGCAATCAACTATTCAAACCATCAGCCACATTGCAAAGTGCTTTGTCATGTTGTACAAGGCTTGAACAGTTCATCAAGTTGCAGTGGGAATGATGAATTATTGAATATTCTTCTATGGAACAGTAGTTTCAGGTCAAGGAATGAAGGCAGTAGTGGATCATCATTACTTTGCCCTGTTTCAGTGATATGGAATGTAAGCAAATGTCAGGGCTTTGATCAAGGCTTACAGGTTCAGAGGGTTAAACATGTTTGAAGTTGTGTTACTGATATCCAAGAAAATTCAGAGCTGGACATTGAGAACTGTTTACCCGGAGAGGTTCAGTTGATTCTGAAAGATCTAGCTTATCTTGCATCAAAATCCACATTATAGTATTGGACAGCTGGGATTGACAGTAACATTAACAGGCCTGTCCTCCAGGCTTTTATGTAAAGACACTTTGGAAAGTACAGGAATCACTGAAATTTAGACCAGACCATTGGTTGCCATGGCTGCCACATTTCTGATATGTCCTGGATTGCTACATATTTGGATGAGGAAAGTTTCCAAGTTCAGAGAATTAGTTCTAGTCAGGCTCCATGAATGTTATTTGATGCATACACAAACAGTAGAAACAAATATAATGCAGATTATATCCATATCCACCTCCATTGAATTCCTTTGTCATGAAGCAATACAAAAAAATTCTCACTTCCAGTTGGCACCAGCATGCAGCAGAAAGTTTTAAAATTTACAAACTTCTGGGCCATGAATTGCAGGATTTTGCTGTCGTGTTGAGTGACATCCATCTCAAATTTTTTTTTTTTTTCTTGAACATTCACAGTTTATTTGTAATTCATGGCTGGTTCAGGGCAGAGGGTAGCTTTTTTGCCAGTTGTCAGAAAATGTCCTGCACATGAAATATCATGCTGTTGATGTACTTCATTTTGAGTATGATTTCTGAAATTGTGACATATTCAAGAAATCTTGCTCTGTTAATGTTGTGCCTTGGCATGTAGTCGCTCACATTGTATGTAAAATGTGTAGGCATTACAACATGAGCATAATTGTGTTGATTGAAGAAAATGTTGTTACCTTTATGATTACAGCCCCTTCTCAGACAGATCAAGTTGTGATTCTGGTCATTGTAGACCTGAACAGGCATTAGGGATTGCCTGGAACCTCCCTCTTCTGCACTTGTCTGTTTATTGGAGAGCTACTCTCTTACATATTCCAACAATCAGCTATACTGGAGCTCTGCAAAATTAGTTTTCACATGACTTGATTAATTGACTCAAACAAGTAAATAAGTTGACCAGCCCTCCACAGAATAAATGTTCAGTCTTTTTTTTAATACATGACTGGACAAAGTTTAATCAACTACATTTATACTGTATCTGTACCAGGAACAATAGATGCAGATATGCATGTTAATGTCACTGCAATGTTTTCAAGCTTGATAAAGTATTTCTACCGAATTTATCGCCGGGGGGCACTTATTAGTAATAACGACTTTACATCAGCCATCCCTCTGCCCTTGCCACGTGATAGAGAAAGTTTTGTGGCTTTAGTTTGCATGCAGTGCAATGTAGGAGTCAAGACATGTGATTTATAGAATTTCTTATAAGTGTAGTGATGGTTTACTCAGAGACAATGAAAGTGAAAGCTGTTTGTGCACAGCCGTTTTTTTTTCTTTTTTGTTTGGGTTCATTTTGTTTAATGTGCTGGTTTTTTGGGTTCTTTTTTTTTTAATATAGGCAGTTCATTTCCCCTGAATAATTTAGTGGTCAGTCATCATACACTTTTGAGCTTCACATTTGCTTCTGTTCATGTTTGCTGCCATGGTGGAGTTGGCTTCTGGTGCTTCTAGGCTGCTGCATGCCAGTGCAGGCAGATTTAGTGAAGTAGTTCTCTAGTTAACATTTTTTATCAAGGTTTTTGTCTGCTGATTTGATTATAGAGGTAGGACACAAAAACAGGTGGTTGTGATGTGATTATTTGGTGTTTTTTTTATGGCTTTAGATTCTGAAGTGTTGTGTTCTTTTGTTGTTACAGACAAGTGGTTGTGGGGCAGAGAGCAGGCAAGGTTGTGCATGATTTTTATTCTGTAATGAAATTTTGGTTTTCTTTTTTCTTTTGCTTGACTTTTTGACCGGCGAGGAATTTTTGTGTATTCAAGAGAGTGTGGATAGGTTTTCAATCACTGAACGATTTGATTTTAGTGATAATGTAAATTGACACGCACCAAATTTTAAGAAATAAAAAGGACAAAGATTTTGTGAATATAGACATAAACCTGTGTTTCATTTTTACATGAGTCATTCTTTGAGATGAACCAGGCATGAATAGGATTCTAGTCTAAATGCAACACATTGAATTATCTTGAAATGAACCAATACATAAAGGAAATATTGACTTGATTGGTCAAACTATCCACATAAGACTGTTACAGATTGTGAATTTGCCCCTTGTAGGCATTGTATGTGTGTACTGCCGCTGATTCAAAGATCTACTCCTGTAATATATTGTGCAAATGAAATCTGTATGAGCGGAGAGAGTGAGTGAGATCTTGTGCCTACAGTGATCTACTTAATCCAGATCTGTGTTGGCAAGAAGATAAGAAGTACTTAAAGCAAAACACCAGCCAAAGTTCAAAGGTGGAGGACTTGCAGTATTGTGGGTGATACTGATAATATCACCATATTGCAGCTGTGCACTTTCTGTGTTATCTGGTCTAAAAGAATATTTTTTAAAAAGAATGGAAGAATGAAATGAGGTGACACATTTCTGTTGAAACTGTCATCATGAATGTCAATGTAATTTGCTCCTGATGAGGTCAGGGTTGAGACTGTTTTGAACTGAGAAGTGTATGCATTTGTATGGCTCATCAAAGGGGTTTAAAAAAAATGCACTTCAAGCATTTTGTATGGCAGATCAAACGAGTAAAAAACACTCATTGGTATTGTGTGATAATATTGTAGTGGTATTCAACCTATGACTGACCCATAAGTAGGTGAAGACATTAGAGATGATCTGTTCCAGAATGAACTAGACAGTTTTCTCAAATTCTTCTGTTATTTTTTTTATACAGGGTGTGATGAAGTAGATTCCGGGCTGTGCCTGCAAAAGATTGTAGACTTACTCTGGATACTACATTCCTCCATAACCTTTGAAGTAGCCAGCACATTGATTCCAGCACTACTGCCAAGCCTGGAAGCGCTTCCAGAAGACTTTATGTATCAGCATGTCAAGCATCATCAGCATTTCTGCGTATACCTGATCAGTAATCTCATATTACATACTCTTTTGCTGAATTTTTATTGTTGGGAAGTGGAAAAAATCACATGGAGCAAAGTCCGACAAATAGGAAGGTGGAGAACAGTGGCCACCGTGTTCTAAGCTAAAAACTGCTGAACTCTGTGGATGGAGCGTGCTGGCACATTGCCATGGTACTCCTGCCAGTTACTGTTGTGTCTCTTGACAGGTTGCTTCCCTCTTATTACTTGGCGTATCTGCCTTATGGCTCCTTCCACTTTTTAACGGCAAAAATTCAGTGTGAAGGAAGGAGACTTAAGACAATAAAGGAGATAATAGCAAAATTCTCAGATTATGCTTGACGTGCTGACACATACCGACCCTCCAGGAGCACTGAGTACTTTTAAGCTTAAAAGTGGCACTCCAATCATTGTGTTGTCTTCCGAATGGTCTACTTCGAAGGTGATGGAGGAATGTAATGAGTAAATATACAAGCCTTTATAGGCATAGCTGGAAACTTTTGGAAAGCACCTCGTACATGCAGGCAGATGTTATAGTTCTTTAAATGTGACTCTCAGGTGACTGAAAATTTTCAGATTCAAAAGATCAGGTTCACTTGTCTTGAGTAGCATCTTGGAAGTTTATTTGAAATATCTATGGTGAATGCGCACTTTGCTCTCATGTTTTGTGCAGATAAATAATATCCTACCTTAAACTTGTACTCTGTGAAAATTTCATAATGACTTTTAACTTAAGTTGTGAACTTCAGGCTTCAGCGAAAGGTGGTGCCAATGTATTCATGAAACAATAATATCAATCATAGTAGCTATTGGTGTTAGCTGGCATCAGTTATTGTGTTTGCTGTGTTTCACTGTTGCAAATTATTGTGATTTCAACCTCAAACATCCTGCATGGACACTGTGAGTGGTAGATACTTGGTTAGGCAGATGACATTGCCAAAGCCATGAGAAATGACCAATGATGTTCAAGTCTGTCGTTCAGTGTCTATTGCTAGAAATTTTATAAGTACAAGTTATTTATTCCTTAACAAGATTATGACGGCCAGTTAACAGAAGATTTCTCTGAGATGATCCTGATAGTTTGACAAGCCATGGATATAATTGGCTAGAATAACTTCCAAGAACCAGAAAGACCACCTGGTTAAAACATCTTTCCAGTGTATTTGTCGGTGGGAAAGATATCTTTTAGGATGTCTTATGAAATTTTGATCCAGTGAAATGTTTTAGCCAGATTTACAGTCTGCCATTTAGAGAAGCTGTTAGAGAGAAGGTATATTTGATGTACAAGGCGCATTGTGTGCCATTTGTTTGTCATTGTTTCACACTCCTTGTGTATCACACTGCACAGAAGAGGCTATGAACTGCTTTATGATAGTGAAATATCAGGTCAGCCAATGAGAAATCTAGCTTGAAGTACAAGTGTATTATGGCATGTTTTAGAGATGCTTGTAATATTAGGTGTTTTGGGCGGTTTTTTTTTGTGCTCATGTGAACATAAATCATACCATCACAGTAAGGCATTTACTATGACCATCTGATACAGAGGGAATGGAAGGGAGACATTTTAATTATTAGATTGTGTTCAGAGGATGTATTGTTATTATTTGGTGAACCTCAGCAATGAAACTGTGTAAATTTTCTTCCAACACAAGCTCTGTCACAGCCAATCTATGAAAGGCTTATGTTGCCAAATTAGGAACTGCAAAATTAGGCTCATAAGATGATGAGGCCATTTCAATATGAAAGCTTTACTGATTTCATAAATCAGAAGTACAATCTGTATAAGAAAATGAGGATTTTATTTATGGGTCAGCCTTTTTTTTTTTGTTTGTTTGAAGGTACGCATGTCTTCCATATTGAATATTCTTCATTTTCATCAAAAATTTGATAACTTTAAATAACGTAATTTATGCTGAAATTCCTATAGATCTATCTCAGATCAGAATGGTGTAAGCTCAGATGGTTTTTCACTAAATTAAAGTACCCACAGTAAAGTTTCTATAAAAAGTTCACATACAGCATCAATAACTTGATGTATGTTATTATAAAAACAATTGAAATCTCATTTAGACATAGCAAAAGAGATCTTGCGGATATTTAGGTACATGCAGCATGCCTAAATTCATTGCTCAGTGATACATAAATCTTTTTAATGACTGGAAATAAGTGAAGTCTGATACTGATGTAGCAAAAGAGTTTTATTGGTTTTTAAGTGCATGTAGCTTGCCCAACTTCATTGCTGAGTGATAAATACATTGTTTTAATGACTGGTTTTGAAGCAGTTGCATAAGTAGACACCGGGACCTGATGTTATATGCTGCTATCATAGGGTGGGTTCTGTGCTTCTGACTTTGTTTAGAGGAGTATAAATGTTGTTCTTTGTGCCTGTCACGCTTTGCCTTGGCTTACACCGCGTGAATGTGAATATGTTGGTATGTATACGAACACAGAGATCTTTGGATATAAGACTGTGTAAATTACATACATTTTTACAAGAAAACAGTTGTACAAGATCTAAATATATGATTAAAGTGTTATGTGGGCATGTTCTGCAAACTTTTTAAATTTGAGAGCTAATTATGTGATTATAATGATATGTATTTTGCAAAAGTTTTAGTGTTTTTTTTGTGTTCTTTTACTGTTGACATTTTTAACATCATGGGTTTTATTTTTGTTCTTTACTGTATGCTTTTGTTGTTGTTATGTTGTAAGGACACTTGATTGTTGTGAATGTATGCTTTCAGGGCTTTGCGGTTTTTGCATAGCGCTAGGTTTTGTGTGTAAATTAATAAAAGAAATTGTAAATAAGATCATTTTATTTTTCTGCTAGAATGGTCAGATTTTATGCCCACATTTCATTGGAGGTGATTTTATCAGTCACTGTTCACAAATAATTGTCTACTTGTGATTGTCATTTCTTCAAGAAGAGAAAAACAAACAAACAAAAGGATTATTAAATTACTTAATGAAGCAATGTCTTCCTTTTTGTTTGTTATTCATCTTTTTCTCTTGGCCCCTTTCATAATCATATCTTTCTCACTGACATTCTCTGTTTTTCTTTGCCCCTTGTTTTTGTTTTTCAGTCCTTGAATTTATTTATCTCTCATTTCTTCTGTTCTCTTCTTCTCTTCTCTTCTCTTCTCTTCTCTTCTCTTCTCTTCTCTTCTCTTC
>JAWQUT010000072.1:2110801-2127921 GCA_033807755.1 Ellobium chinense
CCCCCCCAATCCACTGGTTCTGTCGTCTATTGTAATGTAAGATGTTTCAGTAATTGCTGATTCAGGAATTTAACGCCAGTTGATCACTCAGCCAACCGCGCTTTCATGTTGACTACAGACGAAAACAAGATTTCCAAAAGTCAAGCGTATTTTCCTCTCAAAATAGATCAGTAGTTAACTGTGTGGAAGCTAAGTTAGGCAAACAAACGTAGATTAGTTGACAAATACGTATTGTGCTGCTTAGTGGGTGCGGACTGTATTCAAAGTGAGACAAACAAAGCAAAGCTGAGCGAGCTGGTAAGGTCGCAAGGTAACTGATACGGTCATGGACATGTATCTTTTGTTGGTGAAGCCAATCTGTCTCAGGAGACCATCTCTTTGAAGAAGTCAGAGGACAGAGGCAAAGCTCAGGGACATTTAATGGAGGGGAACATTGGCTGGTAATGGTTGCTTCTTGTTGATGGTGGAGAAGTGGGGGAACTAACATACAGTGCAATCCCAGAGAAGGCTACAGAAGAAGAAAAGATAAAATCTGAGAGTGGGCTGGCTTGAAGCTCAGCAAAGCTGAGAACCACACAGGACAGGAGTGAAGAAAGCTGGTCAACGGATCATGTGTGGCGCCCCAACGACCCCAAAGGGTTATAGGATAGGATAGGATAGGATAGGATAGGATAGGATAGGATAGGATAGGATGATAGGATAGGATAGGATAGGATAGGATAGGATAGGATAGCAGATACATTCAAATTTTAAGGCACTGGCTCAGACATTTCGGTTGGTAAGCAAGGTATTCAAGTTCATGAGGTAAAGTTAACTCTCGTAGCGCAAGGCGCCTCGGGTCCAGCCCCCCGCTGGCTACGTGACCATTGTTGCGGATAATGCCTATTGCAGGTGTTGTCTGCCGGTCGGCCAACCGACACTGAGCACTTGGCAGGAGATGTGTATATATTCAATTGCCGCATTCAAGCGTAGTGGCGGACGGTAAAATGAATTCCATTACAGCTTCACGATGGTTAATACAGAAACATAAATCAAGCTTTCTAACCTTCGCAAACGAGGTTCGAGGTCGTGAGATTCTACCGGTTACAAGTTCAAGTTGCAGTTCTAATTCAAGTTCAAATGGTCTTTATTAGGAATTAGCGAAACAATTCAGTTCACACTTTGACATCACAATAGTTACTAACGCGCAAACCTTTTTGCTATATTTTACTATGTATACTTGTCACTAGCTGTCACTCAAGTCCTAATTTTCCTCTGACATTTCCACAGACCGGTAGTGGAGATAGCATCTGGGCTTAAAAAAATACTTTTAATAGCCACGACAAGTTGATGTTTTCGTTGTTTCTTCGTTTGATCCAACCCCATGAGAACGCAGTTGGGGCCTCAGGCTATTATTTCCAGAGAACAAAGGTTAGCTCACTGGTAGGCTATGTCCCTTTTCAACCCCTGACACGAAATAGTGCTAATAAAAACTGGCTGGAGAAGTGACAATTGTATAAGAACAGGCTACGGCTAAGGTCACTAGGCCTCTTGGGAGGGAGGAAAAATGACTTGGAAAATATATCACCCTTAGCAGTAACTTCAGCCTAGGTGATTTCAGTAGAAGTGCACGTGTGTAGCCAACTGAATATCAAGGAACAGACAGTTCAGACACCGGGGAAAGGGAGGCACAGATATTTGGAAGTGGAGAGCTGAAACATGCCCCTGCTCTTCAGAGTGTTGTAAAAGGGAGTGTAAGGCTATTCCCCTCCTTGTCAGGGGTCATGATCACTTCCAGCCAACCAGAGCTTTCGCTCCAGATATTTTCTGTTACGGGCCGGTAGCTCGACACAAAACAATACATTAACATGGATATAGGATAAACTAGAGTGTCAAACACCCAGCCAGAGATACTCTTACCATCCACCCATGACCACATTTCATCCTTGAAAGAGTCTTCTATAAACTAGATGCCGTGTCCCATTCCAGTATTATATGATAGTCTTGACAGCAGAACTTAACACCACACAGGAGAACTCTTTCATGCCGTGTTCTTTTACTTGTCGATGAAAGTTTTCAACTGATCTCCACCGAATTCCTACACTCACTGTATGGTGATGATTTGAGTTTTAGAGTAGCATTATTATGCATGTTGTTTAAATTTGATTGGATTGCTTCATATTTCGGACGAGGAGCAACTTAACCTACGAGGTGGGATCCAGAAGTGTCCGAATGTGTTTATAAAAGCTCGTATAGTTACTCTGGATATTACATTTCTCCGTAGCCTGCGAAGTAGTCGTTTTAGTAATCAGCATGATTATTCCAGCACCCCTGCCAAGACTGGAGCACCCATGGAAGTCTTTGTGTATCAGCATGTCAAGCATCATCTATGATTCCGCTTATATCTCTTCCGCTGTCTCAGATTTCCCTTTTTCTGAGTTTTCATCTTTGGGAAGTGGAAAAAAAAATCACATAGAGCAGAAAACAGCAAATTTGGAAGGTGCGGGACAAAGGCCATGTTGTTTGAGACCAGAAACTGTTGAACAATGAGGGCGGAGCGCGCTGGCAAGTTGTCATTGTGTAGCTGTCAGTCGCTGTTATGCTTCTTCACAGATCGCTTCTGTCTTATCTTATTACGTGATGCAACTGCCTCATAACCTCACAGTAAAAGTTATCATTGACCGTCGACCTGCGGATAGCTCCATGTGCCTTCTTCCCCTTTTGAAAAGTGCAAATTAAGCTGAAGGAAGAGAGATTCAATGTACTAGTGGCGATGTAGACGAATTTGCAGATGGCGCTTGCCATACTGATACATACAGAGCTACAAGAGTACATCTGTGCTTGACAGTGAGGCTTGAATCATTGTGCTGACCCCCTAAATAACTCCCTACGAGCTTTCCGGGGACTTTTAGATCGCACCTCGTAATCTATGTGGAACTGCAAATGTGGTTCAGCCAGGTGGACTGAGCTTCGTGTCTGCATTAAATAATCCGCGCTGCAGCTTAAAAGTTCAATAAAAGGTTAGATTAATTTATTTCTCGTTAAGAAAGCAGGTGGCTGAAACAAAACGAAAATCAAAAACAGATAAATGACCCAAAAGAGAGTAAAGGAAGAAGAAGGAGGCGAATTGGAGAGAGGATGGCTATTTATGAGTTATATAAACTCACGTGGCTTGGCTGCATTATAAATACATGATATCGATTCCGTCCATAGGACGTTGATGTTGTTTCTGTCCGGGTACCAGTCCGGGTACCAGTCCGGGTACTGGCCAAAGACCAGATTGTTTGTTCTCATAAATAGCTCTTGGCTCCTAAATAACTGACTTTTTGGCTTTTTTTTTTTTTTGTTTATCTCCAGCTGACTTTAGATTAAAACTTACTAAGTTCCTATCCGAAAGAGTACTTTAATCCGTCTCTCAAACAGATATTTCAGTGATTTTCACGTGATCAGGCTCTGTAATATTGCCCGATGAACACAGATCAAACAACGATATCTGTTTTCATCAAAGTATCATTTTTGATTATGTTACTGTAATGTATGTACAGTTGATGATAAGTATAATGTTCATATACACACAATACGTAGACAGTTCATACTGAATTGCTTGTCTCATGTTGAATCCTGACCCCGGCAGGCCCTTTCCGAACAATGTTCGGCTCTTTTTGGCCGTTTGTTCGTATACGATTTGGTCCCGGGTTGATTTAAAACCTGGCAAACGTGGTACCAGTACGAACGCTAGACAACAATACGAAAAGTCACAATGAGACTACCAGGGCAAACTTGACAAGTAAACCGCATGTAATAGGGTTAAAACCCACAAAAACAATATTGAAATTTTCACACATAATTCTGAAAATCATTTTTTTTCCGGGGGTGGGGGCAAGGGGGAGACGTGTCTTTTTATTATTTAACTTTATTCCTTTCTAAAAACTCTTTGGAGTTCATTACCATAGGTAAACTCTTTATTGGGAATCCCAAGGGAAAAAAATATGTTTTCCAAAATTTTGATTGCAACATGTCTATCCTCTGAGGGTCAATACAGTAGATTTCGGAGCATGAAAGAAGTTACAATTATAAGGAAGGTACGATCAAGCAGCTCTTTTTGGCTCCGATCATTAAATATATTTTCCAACAAATGTGGTGAAATGCAAAAATGGGATCATGCGGTATCTGATTAAAGCGAAGCCAGTTGTAGACTGACGTTATTTTTTTTGCGTTTTGCTTGAATACCTTCTTTTTCAGGTCGGCTGAAGGAGTTATCACAAGCTTGAGGGCAGGAAAAGTTGTCTAAAAGTTTGGTTTCAGCTCTTTGAACTTCAAAGAGTTAATGGAAGAAGTTGCAGTTTTACAGGGTACGATCAAGAAGCGCTTCTAGCTTCGATTTTTTTTCTCAAGAAACGTGCACTGATACCCATTCTGATTAAGTGGATTTATCTCTAGGCTTGAATTTTTTTTTTCATTGTGTTTTTATGTATACTTTTTAGAGTCGACGGAGCGTGTTATCATACGTTTGAAAGCATCCTTTAGTGAAGTGTGGCTGGAGAAACATCAGTGCATCATCAACGACAAAGGTTCTGAACAACAGACAACTGTAAAGGTTGACTTCCAGATTTAAACGAAGCAGATTCCAGTCCGGACGTCAGGATGGCGACGGCTGTGGAAGCTTCATCTGAAAGCGGCGAAAGTCGAATATCCAGCGGTTCCAGAGCCAGCAAAGACATGGTAAGTCTCTTTCTTTCACATATTTTAGGCCTAGAAACTGTCCACAACTCTGAATTTTTTGGTGAGATCAGTATCCATAACCACCTACCCCCTTTTTCCCCAACCCCATCTCAACCGTTTCCATTATTTGCCGCCTTGATCCTTAACTGCTGAAAGTGCAGTATGTCTGGCTGTGTCTTAGTCGATATTTTCAAATATGTGCATGTGCGAGTACCACACAACTCCAGCATCGTCGATCGTCGGTGTCAGTACTGACAAGTCACACTGATTCTATGATGTAGGGCCGGCTAGTCACTCAGGCGAACGTCCATAATAACTGAAAAAAAGTACCGTATCGCGTATAATGCTGGGAGTCTAAGGATAGAACAGTTTATAGTTCTGTTGAGATTTTAAAGAAAAAAAGAAAGGAGGGAGGGGAGGTGCTTATCTTTAAAATGTTTTATTTAAAAGCTGCATCTCAAATTTAAAAAAAAAGGAAATAAAAATACAAAACAGTAACATCGACTTTATCGACTGTCTCAGATTTTGTAAGTGAGTTTGCGTGCTGAGGG
Source organism: Ellobium chinense (assembly GCA_033807755.1). Taxonomy (NCBI): domain Eukaryota; kingdom Metazoa; phylum Mollusca; class Gastropoda; order Ellobiida; family Ellobiidae; genus Ellobium; species Ellobium chinense. Next base: position 2,116,054 of record JAWQUT010000072.1, read on the forward strand.
ACAGTATCGAAAGTGCCCAACATGGAAATCGAGAAAGCTCGTGGTCTGGAGCGTATCAGCTCATACGAGTAACCTAATGAGATGCGGCGAGAAAGACACCCTCGCTCCTAAAGCAACACGGAATGTGAATCACTTCTACCCCCAGGGCTTTGGCAAAGGGATAAACAATGTAGGTCTATACTTGTTTATTTTCCTGTTTGGAAGTCAGAATTTCAATGGAATCCTAAAGTGCATAATGGAAATGAAAATGAAGGAACTATGCTTCTCGGTTAATGTCTTAGACTCGATCCCCCACCACCTCTCTCTCTCTCTCTCTCTCTCTCTCTCTCTCTCTCTCCTCCCTCTCTCTCCCTCTCTCTCCCTCTCCCTCTCTCTCTCTCTCTCTCAAGTTGTGCCTTTATTCTTGCCTTTTCAAAGGGACAATTTTGTCCTCTTCATTCTTCTCTTTCTCTCTTCTCCTTTCTTCCGATCTCTCTCTCTCTAATCTCTTTATGTTTCTCTCCTTGCTGTTCTAAGCAATGTTAAATTTGAATTCCAGTTCCTTAGTTCTATGTCATTTTGTCCTATCCCTCCCTCCATCCCTCCACGTCTCTCTCTCCCCTCCCTTCCTCTTTCCTCCCTCCCTCCTGAGGTCCTCAACTCAAGAAATGGCCATAACATTCAAAAAAGAACATCACGGTGTTTTTTTTTGTTTTTTTTTTAATAAGTTTTTGATCATCTGATATTCTGCGATTTTCTTCAAATTCAAATCTTCTCATGTTCCTTCATCGTCAGAGCTGTCTGACCTGTTGTAGTGGTTTGTAAAATCTGGGGAAATCAACAAAATCTGAATGACACCCCTCTGGTCATAATGGAATGGTGTGATCGTATTGCTGCAAAGCAAGAGTGGCTTGACCTTGAAAAAGAAATAGAATTTTCTTTCCCTTTCGGGTTTTGTTTATTAAACGCAGACCTGGATTGTCGAGAAGGATCTTTGTCAAGATCAACCACGGCTGCACGGTCTTCCGCAAACCTCTTTCCAAATCTCCATTCAAACGCACCTCGGGTGAAATAGTTTTTTTTTTTCGCTTACTGAGAATTGAAATTGAAAAAAGATATTCAGATATTATTATCATTGCATTTATTATTATTATTATCATTGCATTTATTATTGTTATTATCATTGCATTTATTATTATCATTGCATTTATTATTGTTATTATTATTAGTCTTATCATCATTGCATTATCATTATTATTATTATTATTATTATTATCATCATCATTGTATATTATTATTATTATTATAACAACCATGCCACGTCGGTCTTCCGTCAACGACGACCACGAGGTCGAGTTAACCCATGAAATATACAATAAAATAAAAGTATCATGAGTATTTCTAAGAGTTAACATCAAATTTCAGTTGTGTCTAATTCACCCGAAAATTACTCTGAAACAGCCGTGGGCACCACGATAGCAGACTACACCGGAAATGTGTTGGAATATGAATATGAAGTCTGTTTTTCTTGAATTCTTTTGTTGTTGTTGTTGTTGTTGTTGTTGTTGTTGTTGTTGTTGTTGTTGTTGTTGTTTTAAGCAGGAAACATGGCGGTGTCTTCGACAAGATCGTCAATGAATGAGTGGGAGGTTAATTAAACAAAAATCATAATAGAAAATCGTTGGAGTAGATGTGTTAAGTTTTTGTAAACGAAGCATGACATCTCTTGGGACTACGTAATCAAATTATTCATCTGAACATGTGAAACGAAATAAATCTTCGAGAGTTAAATCTTATAGATTTCTTCTTAAGACGTTCTTTTTTCTTGTCTGCGAAATTTAAATCACACATTTTATATTTCCTTTATGGGAAACGTTTACGAGTATAGACTATAATACGAATGGCAAGTGGCATCTATGTATATGTACACTTGTGGCGAATTTACCCTCACATGCGATCATTCGTAAACACATGTCATAGAAAATAGCTGTAAAAAAAAATGAGCAGTATGTAGCATTGATATCTTGTACTGGCCATATCATAAAAGTTTAAACTGTGACATGGATGTAGCGTGTAGCACAGATGTTTCCCTGATGCTGAGTAAACCTCTAGGCGATGGATGTATCCCGGAGGCAGATCTGTCAACCTTACACATAAGAAATCTGGACATGACAAATGGAAAGACAATTATTATTCCAAACACTAATGGGAGAGAACGTATTCACCTTGACCTAAATTAACGTCACATCTTGGAATCTTGCTAATAACGCCTGACGTCATGACCAGACAAGCGGGGCAAATAATGAACGACATAGACTGGGATCATCCAATTCAAAATGGCCGTGACATCAACAGGTCGAGAAAACGCTACCTTTATAGTCAACTATTTTCTAGCCGCTGTCGACCGGTTGAGACATCATCTGTGGGTATTAGTGTTCTCAGGAACAGAGTGTATTAACGTTTATTTTGTTTCATATTTCCGAAGCATTTTTCACGTGGCGAGGCGGGAGAGTTAGGAACTTAGGATATTATCATATTGCCCAGATCTAGACGTCACTGTCAATCTGTCATTCATGTCACATCTGATGTGCTTCATCAGCCAATCTATCCCACTCTGACATTTTCCTAAGACTCTTCCATCTAGTGCTTAATTCAGGGGTAGGATAAGGGGTAGGGATACGGTTAGGGTAAGGGAAGAAAGAGCACCGTTGGGACAGTCCTCAGACATTCTTGAGTAGAGAGTTTGCGCCTTAACGATGGGATGTCTTATCACCATACGAATTACATAAGTGTATCGGTGCTGAATGCACACTTGGTGGCCTTACGATGGTAAGAGATCCCAACATTTATGCGCAAGTTCTGAACTATCTCTGTGTTGTCTCTTCTAACCCTGTCCCTATCCCTTAATCAAGCATTAGGTAGGAGAGTCCCAGGTTATTGCCTAGACTAAGTCTATATCTAGATTCTGGTAGATATCGAAATCTCTCTCATATCTTCATCAAAACAAATAACTGATTCTTCGGGTCTTTGACTTTCATGTTCTTGTTAGGTGTGAGAGAACTACATACTTCACTATTCTTGATCTTGAAGGTGGGAAATCCCGGGGCTTACTGCGCATAACACTAAAAGAAAAACCTTCATTATATTATTATGATATTTTCAGTACGTACGCATTCTGCACTTTCCTGTCTAGTGGATTTCTTTATTAATTATTGACATTAAATTAATTCATTACCTTGTGCATCAGACCTAACAATTTTTTTCCTTTTCAAAACGAATAGTAAGTAAAGATATTCTTTGTAAGAACTTGTAAGACGGCATCACCGATAGATGATCGGAAAAAAAACAACGATTTACATTTCTCAAGTCTTAAGAAATTTAAACCTCGCTGGAGAGACGAGTTACCTACTATAAGGTCCAAAGCAACTGAGTAACATTGCAGCTATGCGATTCAAAGAAACACTAATCCCTCTATTGCGCTCAACCGTCCCCATCAGAAGCGCTAGCGGTGAGCGAACTTCCAATGTTTAATAACTCTCAGTATCCATTAAGCTTACAGAAAATGCTGTTTAAAACAAAGGGTATTCATATAGAAAGATGATCAAAGCCATATCCATACCGGAGTGAATAGATTTCCCACAAACTTAAAAGATTCATTTTACAAAATGGAGAAAGTACAGATAATTTATGTGAACGCATTACGTGTCAACTATCCAGATGATATATTCTTGACTGTAGTAATACGACCTCGGTAATCACTTTCATTAGCCAAGAAGGACAGACGAGCATTAAGATCCATGGTCTTTTTCTGTTACCATCAATTTATACAACGAAAATGTATATTTTGTTCATTGCAATTTCTTCTTCGATAAGCTTTTCTGTATCATGTCTACTTACTTCATTAAGAATATTGATATTTTTTGCTAATAGTACGATCCTTTCTGATGACTTTGCTGTCTCGAGAACAAAAGCAATAATACCAGGTTAATTGATGGATGTCATTGTGCTTAACTGACCTTTCCGAAAAAGCTAACAAAAATTTAAAAGCTTTCCACCTAGGTAAACTAGGCCATTCAAAGCCTCTAGACATCTAACCTAGTCTAGGCCTGCATCATTTTTTTTTTCAACTTTGAAGCGCTGTTTTCTAATCCTAGCGCATGTTTACCAATAACTATAGGCATTACTCAGGCATTCACGCTTTCGAGTCGCACTATGAGGCCATGACAAGTACAGGACTGTTTATCCTGGCAGACTGATTTGGAAGGTTGAATCTGGGTTCCATTAGACTTACTTTGTTTATCGCTTAAGTCGAATATTTGAGTACAAGGTCACCCGTCAGCACGTTTGGCAGGGGAGCAATACAACGAATCAGAATTGGAGAGGAACATTAAATTTTCACTCATTCATTTCTCGTAGCAAATGTGTTGCAGATGATTTAGTATTTTTGTTGTTTTGTTTTTGGTTAAGACAGCATTATGTTTCACCGCTTGCAGTTAGGTGCATAGTTATGCATAATTGTAAACTCAGATGACATTTGAAGTAAGTAGTCAGCTTCCCATCCCCGCTCTTGATAGTTTTATAATTTTTCAGTGGGAGAAACCAAAAATGTTTAAGGAAAACAAGAGGAGCCATGCCCACCCCCTCCCTGCCCCCCGGTAGCGATATATCTGCAGAATACAGTTTAGTGGTCTATTGAATAAAGCAGTTGTCATCAAGCTCTAACGTTCTAACAATGAACTCCCGACACACCCCAGTTTGGATCTCTAATACTTTTCAGGGACTAAAAGAAGTATATCGAGGCGGCATAATATCGTTGATTGCATTTAAAGTGTTTGGAGCGATGTGATACTTTACAACTATTTTAGAACACGATGAGGCTTTATTCCTCACAAAAGTTTTAATATGTTCTCATATTATTTTTGAGGTTGTACATGGATTCTGATACCATCATCGGCACTGACGTAGACTTCTGGACAAACAGATAGTCTGTCAAGAATTGCAGAGAACCTAAATTGTGGAATACGACTTTTTACGAAGTGTTAATGAACAATGGTAGAAAATCTGGACATCCAGCAAACTAATGCTTTATTTACAACAGTTCAGCAACTTACCTTGACTTTATTCACTTTAATCCAGTTGGCTTCGCTCATGAGAAACTCTCGTTTAACACCTTCGAAACTTATGGCATGCACATTCATCCAAACCTTTTGGTCCCAATAACACATGAACGTACTTGGTCTTCCCCGGAAACAGTATTCAATGTATCTATAAATTATTCCTATACATTCTGTTACACTGAAATCGTCTTACGAAGAGTTCAGTAGGGGTCTAAAGCTAGTAAGTGATAAGTGCAAAAAAGACCAAGTGTGCGGATTGAAAGGTTAGTAGTGTAAGTAAGTACTCTGTATTATACGTTATTGTAAAATGTATATGTACGATGTGAACAGTTAATGGTGTGAATTGAGGTGTCATAATGCTTTGAATGTTTATGTGTTGTCCCGTCGTGTGTAGTTTTGTTCGCCCATGTACACAGCTGTGGTCTGTGCTTATACCAATAAACTTGTTAAACTTTGTTAAACGTGGACACGCACATCAAAAATAATTATTCGTTGTTTTTCAGTACTTTTTCTCTCTGAAAATTATCTATGGTACATACCGAGACAATCTGGCGAAGAAAGAGCATTGTTCTGTTACCGTGCGCGTGTGTAATATGACTCAATAAAAAGAGCTGGGGTGACCGGGATTTCTCCTTGTGTCTATAGTTATTCCCCCTCCTCGAACAGCAGCGGCTTGTGGCAAAAGTGATGACGTCACTGAGGTTCAAGCAACTACAGACACCGCTATCTGAAAAAGTATTATTCAGCTTTCAGTTAAGGTTTTGGTCATCTAAATTCAAAAGTAAAGTTTGACCGTGTAAGCTAGGTAAAGTATTCTGCATTTTTATTGCCTCAGTATGTTTTTGTTTGACACAGCTGCCTGTAACAGTGGAATTAAAAGATTCATTCCGACGTGTTATCACCCGTCCGCAGAGCACAGGCTAGACAGCTTGGCCCTGCGGATAGAACGTATTTGACGTAAGCTTTAGACCACCATATGTCTAGTGATGTAAGAATTCGGACTTTGCAGGACGTAACCCTGTAGGTTGTCTGGGGCAGGCAGAAGCTTATAATAATCATGTTGACAGACACTTGAAAGACTGTTTTATTGGAATTACCGGGTATATTATGATTTAACATGTTCTGTAGGACGATGCAACTTTCCTTTAAATTTGTAATTTTACAGGTTTATGGAGTGCTCCTACATACAAGCTAATAAAACATGAACTTTGGTGACATCAGCATTTACAAAAACATGACGTTTCTGGCCTAATTCCGCTGTTAAAAATCTCCATAACTGAGTGCGAAACTGAAATGTTTCTTAGTAAAACTCTTCTTCACACAACAAATTCACACAAGTCGCAATCAATAATTCAAATTTCATAATCAGGAGAAGATCCACAACAAAGTGTGGTCAGGTTCATAAAATTTAGGGCCCGTTCTATTGTAACATTACAGTTGTAACATTGACGTTATAATGACCTATTATAATTGTCAAGTTAAGAATGCGCACCCTAAAGGGGAATTTGATGCGTTGATATCAGGGTATGCCTATGCCCAAATGAGATAACTAGCCCTGTCGGTTGTTCTTGGCCTGCTTTTTGTGAGGTTAATTGGTATCGAGATCTCAATGCACACCCATCCAACCAAATTACTGAACAATTTTCTCCTTCCTCTTCTACTTGTTCATTCTCTTCTTCTTCTTCCCGTTCATGTCTTCTTCTTCTTCCTTCATCATCATCATCATCATCATCATCATCATCATTAAAACTAAATATGATTCTGCCCAATGACACAAAACTTTCTGAAAAATGTATAATGAATTTATTAACAAAATGGTCAACGTTTCGTGTTAAACACTTTTTCAAGACTGACAATGCAAGTTAAAGACATACAAAGAAAGGCAAGTGAATACATATCCGAGAGCCAGAAATAGAAATAGAAATAGAGCAACTGAAAGGGATCATCATCATCATCATCATCATCATCATCATCATCTTCTTCTTCTTCTTTTCCTTCATTCTCCCTCCTCTATGGTACTTCCTGAAAGGAAGAAACTAAATAACCATGCGGCTTCGATAATGTATGTTAGACTGTAAATAGTATATATTATGTAACTCGGGCCTATGATGAATGTGGAAGACTGATGCCCTAAGAAAGACTGTGTTCTCCTGTGTGTGAAAAACTGTAAAATATACAAAACAAGACATGGTTTAATATTAAGCAATTCTTTTTTTAACGAGGCCTGTGAGATTATGTGCCTAAGGCGAGTTTGTTTAGGAATTGATCAAATTCCGTGACTTCAAAGATGGTGCATAGGTGTACATAGGTGAACGAAGACAACAAAAAATATGCCAGTTTTTTTTTTTATTAATTATGGCTCTCATCAAAACATTCCTACTGTCCAAATAGTGTATTTGTGAATGAGTATGGGTTGTGAGTAGCCGGTTTCCTGCGAGCTTTAATTCACGTATATGCCACTGTCTCATGAAGGTCTGTTTAGTTCCATTTGGACCAAATGTCGACTTGGACTATTAAAGAAGTTGTCCGACGATGTCTTCATGCCGATATGAAGGGCTCTGCAAAAATGGTTTGCTGGTAAGATTAGGACAGAGGGCGACAAATTATAATACTTGTAGTCACAGCGTGGGGAGAGTAGGTAGGATTTGGAGGGGGAGAACGGGAGACCGAAAGATGGAACGATTTTAAACTGAATTTTTGGGGGTTTTTTTGGTTGGTTTGTGACTTGACAGTTCATTCAAAAATCTGGATTTGTCAGCAGACGGATGACTGTCTGTGATATTGCTGCGATTGTGACTTTGGCTTTCAGCTAATAGATCGGGACGGACAACCAGCACATGGAAGACGGACATCTGTCCGGCACACTTACAGATCGATAATTGCGGGTACAGTGGTAGTCCAGTCTTGTCAGTGGTTTTGGACATTCGAAGTTGTATACGCGTAGTCTTTACCAAATAGTCGCCTGGGGACTTCGCATAATGGTTATGTCACGGACACAGACTAGAAGAAATGACACTGGGGTTAAGAATGGTCATTACTCCTCAAGACTAGGGAGCACTTTCCGATAGTTGAGGAAAGGAGGGGGGGAGGGGAACTACTTTCACGATCAAATAAACTGGAATATAAAGAAGCAGTAGAGTTAAAGGGGGTGGGGTAGGGTTAAAGACCCTGCCTATTCCCTCTCCGTCCCCTCTCTTTCCACCAAAGAAAAAGGCTGTACCTTTATTCCATCTGGTCACATCTGTGTTCATTGGTGTTCACGCGTTTCTCGGACGTTTCATCTGAGAAAAGCTTCCCATGAGTAACCATTGTGTTCTCTCCCCTCCCAGTAGCCCTAATCATTGCCAGTACAGAAAGGCGTCCGCTTATTATGATGTGAGAGAGAGACAGACAGATAGACAGATAGAGAAAGAAAGAAAGAAAGAAAGACAGAAAGAAAGAAAGAAAGAAAGAAAGAAAGAAAGAAGATAAACTGATACCTGATAGTAAACTTCGTTCAAACATGGATTACTTTGAGTCATTAGGGTGAAATGAAAGGGACACCACCCAGTTTGAAGGGCGCTAAAGCTGTTGTCCTGCTGTGAAGATGGATAACTCGGGTTTCCATAGCCTAGTTTGTGCTGGATGGATACCCACAATGCGGTGAAATGACAAGCGGCGTCTTGTCACTATCACTTTACTCAGTCTGTCGCAGTCTGAGTCTGATACCGCTAATCGTATGACCTTGCGTGATAAGGGAAGTGTGCCGCTCGTTAGCAGAAACCGCGTAGTAGTGGCGGACGATACCCTAGATCCCTACGTGATTCGAATCCAAAGTTAGGATTTGATTATTCGAGTCCCGAGTGGAAGAGGATATTAATTACAGAATTTCCGCATGTACCTCTTAGAGTGATAAGAAAATAGCCATTATATTCTACATAGGGTCTTTAATAATGCATTTTCATTTTCATCAGTTTTTTAAAGTTTACACCTCTATACGTTTGAACAGAGACCCAGATTTTAATATGACAGGGTGAATTCTTGTAAACTGCGCCTTTTTTAAAATTTTGGCTTTAAATTTCCTGTGAACCGAAAGATTCGAAGCAAAACCAATTTTAGGTTTCAAATTTGGAATGTAACCCAAAGTAAAAGGATTCAGTGGATTCGATCAGGATTCGAATCTTGTCAATCACTACTGCCCACGAGAGAAGTGAGTTGACTATGTTACATATTACTACATTTTACTGAATCAGATTTAGTCTGACTGAAAATAATGAACACTTCATAATTATTTGCCTGAAGTCCTGAAAGTAAAATCGGATTTTTTAAAAGTTTCATGAAGTATCGATACTTTGTCCTAAAAGTATCGGGTTCTTAGTATCAGTGTCCACATTAACTCTTAACGGGATTGTCATCCACAGTAATATCAAATTTTTTAATCTCGGTTGACATGATTTATTAAAATCATGTCAGTGAAATTTTTTATTGCTTGTAACATCTGCCACCAAAACCGAAACAAATAATAATAAATGTCAATCAAAAGACTGATAATATCAAGTTGCTTAGTTTTGTGGGTCAGTAATTTCCAGACCACACTGACACGCACTCTTGGTGCGCAGCTAAAGCGAGAGGAGCACTGGCGTGGCTTGTGGATGTTTGCCGGAAGCTGGAAACAGTTAACTTGGCAAAACCATGGGTAAAACAATAAAAGTGTCGTGATTGAGCAATTGAAATAAGCCTCATAGAATGTGGTGGATTTAAAGTGCAGAAGAGACCCAGAAGACAAACTCTATTATTTTACAACGAAGTAAAGGACGAAATTTGAGGATTATGTATAAGAGTAGGCAAGGCCAGCATGAATGTTGAAAAGATTCTCTTCTATTGATGTAGATGGTATACTCGGTGTAATGTTTTCAGACAACAAAAGCAGTGAGACGCTGGGGACATTCTTTTGTGTTTTTCGATTATATTTTCATTCTTCTGACAAATAATATCACACGAAGAATGTTTGTTAAACAAAGATGGAACGATAGAAATATTACACCAGACCCGGGTGGCGCATTTGCGCTTGAAGATAGAAAGAGAGAGAGAGAGAGAAAGAAAGAGAGAGAGAGAGTGAGTGAAGGAGAGGAGCAGGATTCGAGGAAAATCATTCTGGACCCTAATATGACAAATTACATAGGAGATGTAGATAGATCCATGGATTTATGAGGGCTGTCCTCAGAAGTTTCCAGTCTCACTTCAAAAGCATGACCTCCTAAATGTTTTAGTAGTATCTTCATAAGTTTACATTTTTTTTTCCATTTTTTCTAAATATATTCAGATACTGGATGATGATTGATTCATCGATCAGGTATCTCTGTTTTGCGCAAAATCAGAAAGGTATATGAGAAAAAAAAAAGCACAGGATAACATGATATATTAGCATATTCAATAATTATAATGTACTCGTATTATAGATTTACTCATTTGGTCATCTCATTAGTCAATATTCCGTAGAAATTATACCGTGATCCGCATTTGCCTTTAGAGGGAGCGAAACAATTTCCGAAGACCCCAAATACTCATAGCATAGACTGCAAGCCGACGACTAGAGGCATAGAAACGAAAAGACCTACCTAGTGGAAGGGGTACGCACGAGGACGGGCACACTTTTTTTTTGTTAAATTGGTCCAGCTGCTGCTGGGGGTCAGTAATGGTACCTATCACTCCTCCCCCCTCTCAACTCCGTCCTCCCTTGTCCTCTATTCTTTAAACTATTTCTGATAAGGGGACATCTTCTCAACTCGTCTGTGTTGGAATAATCTTACAATCTCCATAATTTGGGCGTGAAAGTGACGTAAAAGTGACGTGAAATATAGGCAACATCACTAATAATGCGGTAGAGTAATGCACTTTGAAATCTTAGCGAAGACGGCGAAGCTTTTTATATGTAAACAATGCACCTTTGATAGCAAGCGACAGCATGAGTCATAAAATCCTTATCAAATCATGTCATTCTGAAAATTTCTTTCCTGTCATAATTATCTTGCTTCCCGGACGAGATTCGAGAGTGATTAGGCAATATTTTGTCTGACAGAAAGCTATCGTCGAATATCTTGCATGTCACGCGGAAGCCAAGATTTTGTTGCGTTGATAACCCAGATGCTGACCTTGGTTCATGTTTTGACGGCGCTCGTTCCCGAATCCATTCAGGCAGGCCATCAATAATACTTGCCAGATCCACTTGCGGTTGCGTCCCCTTGTGTCAGATGATGAGGTGTAGCGCCAGCTTGCAGCCGTACGTATGCGTCTGCACGCGCTGTCAACCCACATTTCTGTTTCCGGTCTTCAAGGCCACTACAAGGGGATTATAATCACGTCGATACTTCCGCTTGGAACTGCATAATTTTCAGATACCGGAAGATGAATAAATGAGAGAAAGTAAAAGCTGAAATTCTAAGGAATAAAATAATAAGCACTAAATACACTTTACTCTCTCTCTCTTTCTCTCTCTCTCTTTCTCTCTCTCCCACCCTCCCCTCTCTCTATCTTTCACTCTCTCGGTCACTCATCTGGTCTGTCTCTCTTTTTCATCCTAAAGAACCACTAGATAATAAAATGAAAAAATACCAATGACATTCTGTGAATCTATAAACCGATTTTTTCTTAAAGCCTGCACTAAATTCCGACCTTTCTCCTCGAAATCTCCTAATGTATAATTGGAACGTACATCTGACCGAAACTCACATTTCCTGTTCTCAGCAAGTCGAGTCAAAACTGCAATGCTGCAAAATGCTGATATATATCTGTA
>JAWQUT010000072.1:2128016-2164962 GCA_033807755.1 Ellobium chinense
CCCCACAAAAAAGTAGCGCAGACATCATACGAATTCAAATACTTTTCCAATGCATTTCCATCCAAGTAAGTTTGAACTAGTGAAGAGTATTTAAAGAAATATTGACTATTTGGAGATTCTTAAAAATATTTGGCTTGGACATTTTTAAGATCCAGTTTTGGAGATTTTGCTCAGGTTTAGTTGGAGATTTTAAGACCACTGTGATTGTGACGACATTCCAATAGAATAAAGGTGATAGCTGAAAAATAATAAGACCAAACTTTAGACTAGACTGTACGAAAGTAAGACGCACGAGTCAGTCGAAAAGGAAACGGCAGTGTATTTCAGAGAGGTACATGTCGTTACGTTATACACAGGAAAGGAATTAAATTCGGTTTGTTTGTAATTAGAATTTAATTTTAGTAAACAAGTTCCGTGCTCTGAATATAATGAAAGCATTCACTCAGATTTGATCAGTTATAGACTTTGGAGCCACTGAATATCCTCTAGAGTGGTTTGCGTTAATATAATACAATAATATAAAATGTTTATTTCCAGGCTGTTCTCAACAGCAACAGCATATGGAAATCATAAATCATTACATAAACGATTAAACGAACATAAAACAACATAAAACGATTCACAGGAGTTGGACTACTATACAGTGCGTTAGTCATGGACTCGACGTCCACTTAAGTGAGCATGGTTGGTCCATTTAGATTCAGTTTATCGAGAACAGGAAATGTTTATGCAACAGGCCACCGTAGACCTTCATACTTGTTTTGTTTGGCTGTTTGTATGTTTGTTTTTCATTTCATTCTTCTCCGCCGTAAAGTTGTCTTGATGTAAACAATCTTAAACTTCCTGAGTCCCGGTTCTTGGAGAATGATGAAGATAATATATTCACTCAGGAAGTCGCAGTTTCCTGTGTTTGTTTGGAAAAGGATTTATGAGGTCAATTAGGCGTACTAGTCTTATGGTTTCAGTTGAATAAAACAGAATCATGATCAAGGTCGCTACTCGTACAGCTTTTGACACTGATTCCACAGAAATATCAAGCTGATAAGCACAGCTGCTAATTCTTCTGTACCCTTACCTGATTTGTAAAACAAGTTTGAGATTAACTAGGTGGGGGGATAGTTGTAGGTGCCGGACGAGCAGTGCAGGAGGCAGAGTGGCTGTGCGGCTCATCAGTCATTCTCACAATCTGAAGATTGTCAGTGTCAAGTCTGAGGGTTATGAATTTAGAGATGAGTCAGGCACTTAACGTTGTTGCGTCCTTGGGAAAGACACTTATCTCCCGATCGTCACTTCACTCAGTTGTACAAGAGTAGCTGGCTTTAGATCTGGGGGTGGGGATGGTGGAAGGAGAATCAGGGTCCTGCAGCTAGCGATGAAAGCTCAGTTCCCCTCTTCGAAAACCCAGCGCTGTTGTCTCATGAATCCGCCTTGAGCTTCCAGCAAGCTTGTACCTGCTTCCCTGGGGGCCTACATCCCCATTTCTGACACCACTTGTGTAAGCAATGTCCATCCCTTCTCCTTCCTGAAATTCTATATAAGTTCTTCAACACCTCTGCATGTAGTACTAGACATTGACATTCCAGGTTAATCTGTCAGATTTGTCTATTCTTAAGACGTCTTGTGCGCGTCAGAATATTGTGGAAAAATCAGTTGAGCCACGTCAACAATTTCAAGGATGGCCATTTATATTTAGCATTACCTTAAACTTATAAGCAGCGGGTGATGGAAACCATTAAAAAAGTCTTGTTCAGTGTGAGAGGACTTGTTAGTAGCTGAAGGAAATTCAGTGTACTGGCACAAAAGTCCAAATAATGACGTTACAGAGTTGGGGATAATAATACTATAGGCATACCACAGAGTGTTCAAAATTTGTATAAAGTGCACCCGCAGTTTGATACGCAGAAACTATCAGGAAAAAAACAAAACAACAAACAAATCAAAACTAGCGGGTATTTATTAAAAGGCGAAGGACAAAAATAATGTAAACAAATTTTTGTAATGTGAGCTGTTCAGTGATACATTCAATGGCTGTTCACCTGCTGTGATGTGACCGTCTTTTCTCCTTTAGTTTACCCTTTCCCTACTACAAGCGACGGAGAAGAAAACAATAAGAAGACAAAAAATACGCATGATAGTAAAATACTGACATCACAAAACAGCAAAGGAAAAACCAATACCAGACGTAATAATCGTGCACGACCCTGAATCAAAAGTATTGTACTGTTCTGTTCTCACTTCCTCAAATCACGCAGCTCTTTCAGACAGAATCGATGATAGCCTGTCTCGATAAAGCCTACAGAAAGCCAAACCAGCATCTCTTTTACCTCATAATGACTGTCTCACTCAAAGTCCCTATTATCTTGCGGGATTTTTTTGTTTTGTTTTTGCCTCCCTGACCGCAAGCCTAAATTCAGAGGAACCTAATTAAATGACATCCAGGGGCGACAAACGGCCCGCATTCTTCCGATTGTAGTAATTCTATCACACTTTTGGAAGGTTTGTAGTAAAATTCAGTTTCGCCGAATCTGTTTTGCTCGTTTTTGGGTGTTTTCTGGTGATAATCGGAGTGACGACCCACTGGTCCATTGATTGAATGACTAAAGTTTTGAAAGAATTAAAAGTCTTAGTATAAATGTAATCGAAGATACCTGCAAATTGTAAGTATTCTTTGAAAAAAGGCTATTTCTCTTCAAATACTTTGCTCTGTTACGTAGCAATAGATAAAGTACGCGTACCAACCATGGTCATGGCAATTTTTGTGTCAGTAAATGAAGGACAGAGGTTTTCTAATATTGCAATTGTTTTTTTAGAAGACATTTATCACATTTGCAAATGAAGCTGTTTATCATACAACGAGAAACACATGTTTGAAGTTCATCACCAAAAAACGTGTGTACCTAGTGTTTGTGCCTTGTTTTTTTATTTAAACGGTCGACGGTAACCTCAAGCTGTGTGCAAATTTACCTGGAAGTACATTAAACTTTGCGTATCAACCTAGGGGCAAATTCCCTAAATAAATTAAAATTGTACAAAGAGCCTGTGGAAAAAATGGTCGCGCTCCGGGCTGGAGGCGTTCTGGTACTCTAGCTGATATTTCTGGAAATATTTAGTTTGTTTGTATATCGAGTTTGAAATAAATGGAAACCTGTTAATAAGATCTGCTTCAAGTATGAGTAAACAATAACGCTAAAGTTTTGTCTACCAAATCTGTTTACACTGGTCACATTTGCCGTTTCACGTTTACTTGTGACAAATAAAGGATACATGCTACGCTTTTCATGAAAAATGCAGTAATTTGCGTTACCTCTGACAAACGCGGATATTTTCCCCGTTTCGTGTTTAACACAAAACTGTCGTGTTCTTCGTGAGGTATGCAAATTGAGCTCCTTTTCTTTTTCATGAAAAAAAAAGGAACCACAGAGTGAGTGCCCAATTTATGCAATGCACTGTTGCGTTGTTCATGAAAAATGCAGCTTAAATTTGCACCTCTCAGGGTCACTACAGTAGCTTTGCGTAATGAACGGAGTTTACAAACATGTGCGTTTCGCACCAATAACGCAAACTGTTACATTTATCAAGCAATGACGCAATTTCACATGTAGATCTGGAAGTTAAAATTGATTCCTAGACAGACTGGCATAAGCATGCTTCTACTTTCGTCCATTCGAAAGTGAACACTTCTGCAAATGGAACAACTCAGATAATAGACTTCTTGATAAGTTTATTCTTTAAATCGACTGGACAGTTCGTGTTATACGTAACTTTTTTGGGGAATAAACTTGGGTTGGAAACTTACATGAGCAAGACGTGGGGGNNNGGGAGGGAAGGGAGAGGAGATGAAGGGGCAGTATTGCAAGGGGAGAAAAGAAATCCTGAGGCTGGGTTTTGACAACCTGTACGTTTCTTTATGACCTGTTTTGATTTACACCATTAGAAAAGACGATATACTTTCAATTGAGAAACTGTCATCATCAGCAGCGCATAGCGACGTGTCGATAACCAGAAAATTTAAAGATTAAAAAAGAAAATGTACTATTATGAACCACTTTTGCGTGGGTCTTAAAGATGTCTCAAGCCCGCGGTCATTAACCTGCAGGAAGGGTGGAAAGGGCTGGTGGACTCCAAATACAAATTTGACCATGTTACAAACTCTTCCTTACCCTGAATAAAATGTCCGCGGACAAGACTGAGATCTGAGACGTGAATGCTAGATCACGTGCCTGAGCGATAGCGAGTCAATCACTCTCCTTAACTGGCTTCTCCACCTTGTCAAATGGCGTCTGGCCTAAGAAGCAATTGAATCGATTGAACGAAATTTAAATCTTTAAGCGCCACACAGTTTTTGTTCGAGCAGCCTGATTTTTGTTTGTGTGGCTTCCTTAACAATTTGTCAGGGTTGCCTGAAATGAAAGGTCAAGAGGATGAAAACGAATGTATCTAGAAGTTGACAGTTTGAAGTGGCCCACAAACCTCTTAGAAAGGAACATTTATTTTACATCTGAAAAGGTTAGCATACAGTGCGGGCATCGCTACATGTGGGAATGCAAAAGTGTGACCTATATTTTATCACAGCCAATTTTATTGATGGAATCGAAATGCAGTGATTAGCCTAGGACCTAAAAGTATATCTTTTATGTTGAGGAATATCGTCGCACTCCACATTAATGAACTTTGAACCAAAATGAGATAGCTGGCATGCGGCCTATGGATTGGCACGAAAGGCCAGGTTCACTGTATAACCGTTAAGTCGTTAACTTTTTAGCTCGAGCATGAAGTTCTGATATTGTCATCAGAATTAGCCTAAGATTTTGAACAAAATAATATCAATATTTGCATATGACCTAAGTCAAGTTCTTGTAATACGACAGTGTTCGTCAAGAGAGCCTTGTCTTGCCCAGAGTGCAGACGGTCGCTCTTCCGTACCATTATACAGGACGAAGCGACCGTCTACATTTGAGGCGAGTATCACATTTGTTGTTTGGCAAGGAGGAAGTAGTATCTTGTGAAATAGATAGAAGATTATGGATCAGTTCATTGCTGTCAGTGTGGCGTGAAGTGCTTGACATGTCATGTATTGGAAATCCACTTTCTTTAACCTCTCCATTGCATTTAGCCTACTTGGAAGATTCAGTAACGGCCACGCTCATTTCTATCCCTAAATGAGAATTTCAAGCTTGATTGATGGTGTAAACTTTTAAAAGAAGTCTTGATTATGGAGGAAGTAAAGTCATGTAGCGCTCGAAGTCACTCATACTCTACGAGTGATGCGGCTGTCGGTATCAGTCGTCACTCCCCGACCAATCGAGAGAAGCGCCTGCCATTCTAGCTTGGCTGGTATCAAACAGTCATCAGTATTTGGCCCATTAAGGCAGTAATGTGATGTAATCTGCTGAGGCGTCCGAACGCTGTGCCAGAAGCGTTGCAGTACGACAGTTGATGTAATAAAGAGGAAAACATACAATTAACTGAGGATTAGAATTCCACTGTTAGAGGAACTGTCAGGTAGGGATATGAGTTGGAGGAAGCGGTTTGTGCAAAACACTTCTTGAAGACGAAAGAGATGAGGGGAAGATGGAGTGAATGAAGAATGTTGATCTTGATTTGGAACATGAAATAAATTAACAAATTATTCTATTTCGCAGAAGAGCTGAGTAATACATCCTAAAGTAACACAAGACAAAAAGCTGTTTGCTGTGGATCTTTTAAGACCAGGAGAAAACAACATGTTTTTTTTTTCTCTAAATATAAAATTTAGCCAGCAGCCGTCAATAAACGAAATGAGAAAGTCTCGGACACTATGTTACTTTCAGGCCAATGTAGTCTAGCACGCAAAGTTCAAACCTGTTATGTTGTGCCACCTCTACCGCAATATGACACTGACTGATACTTTCAGGAAACAATCTTCTTCTTGCCAATTTCGGAGCTCGGGGAATGAGTGGCGTCGTCAGTTTTAGGTCTTTTGGCCCTAATAAGGCCAACTGAACGCCATTTACTGTCTTGGCTGGAACTAACAGACAACATAACCAGCTGGTTCAAACGGTGCATTTGTAAGGGCGTAGCTTGAGATGGGTTACAACATGGTTTGCAGAAATGTGGTTTAGCATAGATGACATCAATTTTTTTTCGCACGGAAAACCTGAAGAGGGGATTACACGCTTCTGCTTTCAGCTGGCTTTTCAACTACTAAATGTTGAGATGCTTTGATGTATAAGTCTGGCCCAACTGTCTTTGGATTTGACATGGTAGATTGCGCGCCAAATCGCAAAATGGTCCCTTAATCATCTTTCCACTCGAAATGCGAACGAAATGAGTTATAAATTGCTTTGCAGAAGCGTAGCGTTAAGTGGGTCGATTTACGGGATGCAGCATAGGGGAAGGTAGCATTGCACTTGGCAGTGACACAGCTAACGGTAGTTGTGTAGTTTAGGAAAGGTGAAATCATGTTTTAAAGGGTCGATTTTTGTTTTTTGGTGTTTGTTTTTTTTTAAGGGGTGGCGGAGAAAGGTGGGTGGTAATGCAAAGCTTTGAAGTCATGATTTTCAAGGAAGGAACGTCTTTGAAACAATGTTTTTGTCTACTAGGTCCTTGTTTTGTTCATTGTTTTTTATAGGGGGCTGGGGAGCACCAGTGGGTAAAATAAATGAGTGCCATTTAAATAGTTGACCCGTCCTCATAATCTTAGCAACGCCTCTGATATGTATCCAGCCGAGCATTCTCCTTGCACTCTCCGTATTATGATAATTTAATTTTATTTGCTTCATGGACCATATCCCTGGAAATTTCCTTATTTTAAAAACCGAGATATAATTTTTATATCGAATGTCTTGGAAAGAAAAAAATAAATTAAAAAAAAAACTAGTCTACATAATGTCTTAATTTAAACCAGTTATCATCGCAGAGTTCACGTCGTTTCCATGATAGATTATAGATTCTAGGGAGATAAGAAACAGGGGTAACACCGTTAGCCAGACGAATTCGCTGCAAACATGTAGCATTTCAGCCAAAACATCTAGTTTAATTGTTTGGTGCATGTGTATGATAATGCTTAAAATACTGAATTCCCGAGTGCATGTAGATCTGCAGTCAACTCCGCTTAATCGCAGCTCCCTTGAAGCTTAGAAAAAGTTGTGATTAATTGAAGTTTGCGATTATCCAGTAAATTTTGTATAAAAAATATAGCATTTCTTTGTGGGTAATAATATTGCCGTTAAGCGGACTTTGCGCTGATAGCGTTTGTGATTAAGCGGAGGTGATTGTGATTGTATTAAATCTTTTATCTAACCTGAATTGAGAAAGGGAAGATGGCTGGGGCACCCTTTGAACAAGGCCAGCACTATTCGCCCCCCCCCCCCCCCCCCNACCCCCAACCTGGGGCACCTTCTTGTTGATCCCGTTTTATGTGGACCCTAATCTCTATCCAAGCTTCCCGCCTCCCTACCCGACGCGTACCGCCACCCTGCTAGACCTGGTGGGATGTTGATTCTGAATAATTTTGTCGAGCATGCGGGTGGCAAGGTAAACAGCGCAGCAGTAGCGGGTAATAATGTGGCTATAGCCACTCAATCTGCACGTAGAAGCCCCATTAAGTCGTGGCAGCTCCGAGCCATAAAACCACATCTGGTAGGTGCGCATAGTTGCGCATCTATCTATCAATGTCTGTTTCTCACATGCTGTCGCTTCCTCTTCGATCACCACCGTCCCTCTCCCCTCTCCCCTTTCAGCCCCAAACCCTATGCGGTGATACAATAATTATAATAATTACAGCAACAATAAAAATGCAGGTTATAAGGTTCGTATCTAGCTAATCCCCGCTCACACGACTTCACACTGTTACAACGCCACAGGCCTGATCACTCCAGGACTTTCTCAATTTTATGGGGAGCATACAATGCAGCTAACATTTACAGGCGCTGATCACTAGCATTCTGACAATATGTTTCACTGCCTATGGCCAGGTATTCATTTTACAGTGCTAACAATAGCAACGACAATACTAATGTAGCTCATTAAGCTGATACCCTGGCTAATGCCCGCTCACAAGACTTCACACTATCATCACCCCTGCAGGCCTGGTCACTCTAGGACTTTCTCGATTTTCTGTGGAATATACAGTGTTACTACCATTTACAAGCACACCAGTCATAGCCTGAAAATATCTTTCACCGCCTATAGCCAGGTATCCATTTTACAGGCAGGCAGACTGAAGAAAAGTCCCAAGGCACTTACTACAACATTTTCCTGGTGGTAATCGAACTTATAGGTTAGGTCTCTGAAAGTCTCATCCTACCCAGTTGGTCATCATCTTGCGACAAATTTGTTACGTTCCCTTTCTTCTATAAAATATATGTATCTTCGTCCAGGACGAGACTTACACCCCTATTAAGCTATGCGTTTCCCTTCTCCAAGGATCGGGTCAACATTTTGAGGAGGATCAGGGGGTGGGGCTGAAATAATAAATGGTACTGGGTCCCTCTATGAAGGAAAAATGTCATGAGGTCCACAGATTCTTGATTGAGAATGTCCTTAAGAGGTGTGGGGCTCCTAGGATAATCATGGTGGATCCGATCCTGGCATCCGAGCATGGAACCTGAGCTATCGGTGTGACTGACATATCATAGTATTTTGTGGATCGTCACTATATCAGTTTTTCTTCAACATTCACCGAGCCCCTCATTTACCGGCAAGATGGCCGATAGGCGGAGCGCTTTTCTCTTGGTGCAAAGAGTTTCGGAGTCGAATCCTGTTTAGCAGTGGGATTCGCCGTAAGTATGTTTCCCAGGTGTTTAAAAAGTCGGCAGATCACCGCGAACGGTGGTTCAGTCCTCGTCTCTCATATAAACTAGCTGTATTTGTGCTGAAAATGGACGTGAAAATCTAGGCCAAACTCAAGCACCCCTCACTTGCCCACATCCCCGCGCTCCACAAAATACCCACTATGCTAGGCCTGTTCCTCCCATGTGGTTTGTTTCCTTGGTTGTGTTAACCTTATCATATCTGAATCTCACATCATTCTTGCTCTAGAAACAATAAAATTAACGAACATGCCGCGTGTATATTTTGTGCACCCCTGTCAAAGATAAGAGAATAATTTTATCATAATTCGTCGGTATATAACCGTGGCTGTTTCCTCTCTCTTTCTCTGATAGTGATAGCTTTCATTCCCCTTCAGACCCGTGCACTGTATGCATCGAGCGATTACCTATTTCTTTCTTTCTGTCTCCCTTTCTTCTTTTCTGTCGTTCTTGCCTTCTTCTTACTTGCGAGTTATTCTTTCTTTTCTACTTTTATCAGGCTTTCCTCATTTCTTTCTTTTTTCCACCTGTTTGTGTATACTGTCTCTTGATCTTTCTTTTCGTCCGTTTGTCTCTCTTCCTTCCTTCTTTCTTTTCACTATTCCCTCGTCTCGGTCTGCGTTATTTCTTTTCACACCCATCTTTATCTCTTCTTCCTCACATATCCCCACTGTCGTCTAAGCCTGTGTTCTTTGCTGCCTTCGTTGATCCTTGCCGAATAACTTGATCCTTGAATAATTTCACCAAAAAATCTTACTCTTTCTACTATTAAGTTTTCGTAACTCCTCATAAATCCGACGCTTTCTTCTACCATTCCATTTTTTTTCTCTTTTCGGTTCCCACCGCGGCCACTCGCAACTATCAATCAGTAGCCGTGGACTGTCGTTTATCTCTGAGCGGTCGCATCTCGCCGCAACGCCAATTTCCGCGGAACTGAGTCGAGGCATGACGTCACGGAGTATCAATTCGGGGCATCCCCGTCGTATATTTCATCAAGTATGGTAACCCGTTTTATCACATTTGGTAGCCTTGTTATTTCTACAGTGTGTTGAAAAGGTTAAACAATAATGGTGCCCACCATTTAATCGAAGAGTAGGTCTGGAGAAAAAAAACAAAACAACATAATGCTGTATATCATCCCTGCCACCTGCCAGCTATTTTCTGACTAGACGGGTAACAAGAAAGCAGAATGATAACGTAAGTATTCTCGCCATGTAGCCAGGAGAATAAGAGCGGAGGAAGCTGGGAGAAGGAATAAAATGGTGTAAATTAATTCTGATGATTTCAGTAACCAACAATACAACACGAGGAAAACAGGTTGTGAAATGCATTGAAGCAGTGTAACCTTTCATTTTGAAGGACAAGTTAGTGAGGTCGAATCGACTGCGCCTAAATAATGTGTCTGCTTGCATAATTGTGTGCTGCCATATCGGGGACATCTCCACCATTAACTTTCCATCTCTTCCTCTTTTCAGAAACGAAACCCAGCATTACCAAACGATTGCCATAAAAAAATTTTCCGACCCGAATGACGTCATCAGTTTTGCTTCCCTTCTACCTAATCCTTTGACAATATAACGTATATACTGTTTAATAATCATTTCCGTCATTTAAAAGAAAGAAAAAAAACACACTCTCGACGTCTTTCGGTTCTGAAATTAGAATACATGATCTTTTCTGGTTTCCATAACTTTTACTCACGCACTTCTCTGAGCTCGTAGAAAAGCGCGCTCGGATGATAACACACGCGCCTGTCGTTTTAAATACCTAGTTTTGTACATCAATCCAGAGTTTTGTCCTGGCTTTCACTATAACTTTGCTCATCATCTGGAAGTGCTGTGGTGTTGTATGTTTTTATGCCGGTACTATACGATATTTATCTGACATTTTGTGAGGTTGTTTTGATCCAGAGGTGAGCTTAGGCTGTTTCATCACAACATTGTTTTGGATCTGTAAGTTATATCAAGGTATCTATTAGTACTGATTACTTTGGTGAATAATTATTCTAAACTGCCGTTATCTTCTGGTTAGTTCAAGGCTTGTGTCTTTTAAAGTAGATGTACAGAGAGTGTACTGATTTTGCTTTGGACAAGTGAATGATGTTGCTTTGGACGAGTGATAATTAAATTTACATATCAATCAACCAAAATAATTTAATTGTCGATCGACTATTTTTTTCAATCAGCGATTTCTTATGTGATTATAGGAAACACCGAGCGATCAACGAAAATTTTCACATTTATCGATTAGTCATAAGAATCAGTCAATCAGTCAATCAATCAATCAGCCAATCAATCAATCAATCAATCAATCAATCAATCAATCAATCAATCAATCAATCAATCAGTCAGTCAGTCAGTCAGTCAGTCAGTCGGGCAATCAGGTGACGGATGACAGGCGGACTAGACTAATAAACGGCATATTGAATGATCAACCAATCAGTGTGTAAATAATTACCAGTCAATCACTATTTTTTACACATTGCATGAGTACCAGCTGTATGTATATGAAGTGAATGGCAAGCATGCATTCTGTGGCAAAATGAACATGGTTGTGATCTTTTATAAACTAAACTAAGTTAGTACCCAATAGCCAGCCCGCGGGCCAAAATGTGGCCCACCAAGGGTATGGAACGTGGCCCGCAAAGCATTTATAGACTTCCTCACACTGTTCAGTGTCAAACATTCATCCACTTTGTACATATGGCCTTCACAGGATAAATGAAAAACAAAACTGGTCCCCCTTCTGCAAAAGTTGGACACCCCTGGACTAGACTAAGTTCTGTAAATTTAATGCGACCAGGTGGTAAGGCTTCTTGTGTTTATTATCATTAAGGGGGAAGAATGTGAGCTCAAACTGATATATTCAAAGTTTGCCACCGGGGAGTTTATCAAAGTACGGTGAAAGATTCATTTTGAGAAGTAAGGCCGAAAAACGAATACCAGAATATTTCCTGTCCCTCTCAGCTTGCACGTTGAACGTTTTACCATTCGTCACAGAGGAGGTAATATCACAGCAGTTTAAATCCGTAAATTCCAACAGCGTGAATATTAATCCCTCACTTTTACAGCATGTAAATCTGGTGTTCATTAGTGACCCTAACACACTTTCCAACTGTTGACATAGGCCTTAGCCAAAGTTGAAGGTCGCATTGTCTTTTTCTATAACGATAATAACAGTCACATTAAGATCGAAGAAGGACTGCTGCTCTGCCAGTGAGTGTGTATTGTTTATATGAACACATAACATATGAAAAAAAGGACAACATCTTGAAAATGACCTTTAGTTTTGTTTGTCATCTTCTTTCCTATCATCACTAGACGAGGTTTGCAGTAATACTAATTAACAAAGAATCGCGCCTCAGGGCAGATCATCATGATTTAATGCTGGTGTTGACATAATATGTCGTATGCCACAAAGTTGGGTGAAGTTCAGTTAGACGCCTAGTCTATATTGGTATCATTTCTGTTAGAATGTTTAGCCGGTTCTTATGATTGTATCGGAAGTCATGGGTGAACTAAAAAATGCCAGCTGTCTAACATGCTATGTTAAAAAATCCTCTTCATACTAAGAAAAGAAAAAGGTTGTGTACGATCACTTCCCACCCCTCACCCTTCCTCATCTCCCTTTGTGTTTCTTGTAAGATACGACTTTGCACATACGACGTTGTACATCGACACAGACAAAATGCAAGGAGGGGCGGACAGGGCGGTGGTGCACGTGCGTAATAATTTACCAAAGTGAGCATGGATGTCTGGTGTGCTCATAAGTCATAATTCTGGACCTGCGGGATAGCCATATCCTCAGACGTATTTATGAGGATGGTTGAAATGTAAGGGGATTTTATGGGCGGTTCGTTGCAGAATGAGCGTGCACGAGATCTGTGTAGTATCTGTTGAATCTGAGAGTGTGCCTGAGTATTTGCGCACTCAACAGGTTTTGCTGGACGTTAAAGTTAACGTATCCGCAGTTGCAGCCATCGTGATACCNGGTTGTTGCAATGTAAACGTTGTGTGAATGTTTACGTTCAAAGGGCACTTTCGGTTTTGTTGACTTAACATACTTTTCCCTAATGAACTGGCCTGCTGTGCTGGTATAATAATACCTTAATAATATGATTCCAGGTGAGCGGGCACTTGCCTGGGTGCGAGTCATATAAATTTCATTACCGTTATATTTACAACTACTACTACTGCTATTACCACTACTACCACTACCACCACCATTACCACTACCATTACTACGAAACTTATTAGATACTGCCTCCCAAAGACTATGTATTTTATGACAATACTGACTTCACTTTCAACATTTTGACATATAGATCGACTGTTCTTTTTTTTTTTCCTTTGAATGCTGAGTTGCCTCGTGGCTTTACTCTTCAGATTTAATGAGGCAATATTCTCATGATTGTAGAGAGAGTAGGGCCTCGCGAACGAGAATTCTCGTGGATCAGTCCATAATTTCAAGGTTTTTGGTGAGTATTCGAGTTCATGTATATACAATCTGATATAGAATGACGTGCCCAGGGTTCCAGATTGTCACAGTTTTCGTTACAGTCCAGAATAACTCGCGGCTGTTGCCACTTGAGGGTGCGGTCGACACGAACCTTTCTCACACAGAGAAAGATAAATGACTTCCAATTAATTTTGTGTGTGTGTGTGTGTGTGTGTGTGTGTGTGTGTGTGTGTGTGTGTGTGTGTGTGCGCGCGCGCGCGTGTGTGTGTGTGTGTTTCTTTTTCTCTTGGAGAAAATCATAAATCAGAGTCTGTCAGTTCAAAATGCTACTGATAACAAGTACAAGTAAAGCCAACTCTGGTCTCATAATCAACTGTATAATTCCTCTGGGATAACCATTCATACTTTCAATGTATTTGATCTTCATGCCGCGAGCATCTGTTTGACCGCGATCACTAATCTCGTGTCTGAAATACCACAAAAACAGGATGTAAATATTGTATGAATGGATTGCTAAACGGCTTTCTAACAACGCGTAGGAGCTGTTCAAGGATGAAGACAAAAAAACATACAAATGATTAGCAAAAGATCAGCCATCAGCACCGCTTATTTACAGTGACCTTAAACACGGCTTCCGCTTAATTTCAGCATTTCCAGGCAACAGAATGCTGTTCTTCCAACGGAGAAGTCACCGAATGCCTGTAACTTCTTTTAATACTAGCCTTTTTTGTTTCACATTCCCGAAGAATTGCGATTAACCGATATGTATAGACCTGTTATTGACAGTCGCTCAAAGGAAAGGCGAACGCGTGGGGTTGATTTCTTTGGAAAAGTAGATGGGGGAGAGGGAACGGAATTTCAAGGGCACAGGATATAGCAAAGGCAGTGTGACCTTGTCAGCTTGTGAAAACAAACTTAATAACTTCAGTAGGAGGTCTCTTATGTTTGAACAACCACCGTGCACACTTAATGTGTTAACATGTTAGCAGTAATATCTTAAAACGTTCCACTGGCACCAGGGAAGATTCATGTAAACCGATTTGGCATCACAGAAGGTAAGGTAAACCGTAAGATTACATCCGAAGCAGCGTGACGTCCGCGTTATGCAACTATGTTAATTATGAAAAGGTGTACATAATTAATGTTAATGTGAAATATGCATGTTTTAATGGCTCTAATTTAGGGGCGACAATAATCAGTAAAAACCTTTTTTTTTGTTAAGATAGCTGTCACTTTAATACTGCCCTGCAACGACAAAACACTGTCTAATTGTAATGTGTTTTGCGGCCAGTTAAAGTTAGATTTAAATCGCTCTTTGGCTTAATCATATTGGTATGAAAGGAGAGCTTAATGTGTGTACTGTACTTTCACTGGATGATATCGTTTGTAACCTAGCGTTATTTTGGCCCACGGTATAATTGTTTGCAATGACAGGGGTTACCTCATTCAATGAGAAAAAAAGCTGAGAAATCTGAGATTGAATATGCTTCATATGAACTCAAATTTATCCCACAAGTAATGACCATCTGCCCATAAAATCATTTTTTTAATGTATAGAAATATATTAAGTATCAAATTCCGCAACAAACAAAAATTTGATTCCGGATCGCGCAATCTATCTTCAGAGCCTGATATCTCGGTTCCTAGTTTAACGACATAAGCCTAATTTTAACTGGCTGCAAGACATTTGATTTCATGATTATTCAGTGTTTTATCGTCGCACGGCAGATATAGATCAACAAACTGCGGAGGACTAGAAAAATCCTGATTATCCTTGAAATGGAGTTTTGCACAAATCAGTCTTCACTCAAAGTTCATCAACGCCAGGCATATTGTTTCTTTTAAAACAGGAATACGGTTGATTAAATAAACATTGCCTTACATTTTCTCTTCCATTATATATGACAATACAAATTGAATGCCATGTCCGTAAGGAGTGCTTTCAAATTTTGAACTTCTAGAATCCATCTGTAACTGTCACTTACTTGTGTGTTGTTTAGAAGCAAAAAAACTAAAAGCACTCTGCAAAACTTTAAAAGTTTGAACTGTATGTCAAGGTTTGCTTCCAAATAGACCGTTCTTAATCACTTAACTCCAGCAAAGCTCACTTTTTGGTTTAAAGAAATGTAATTGTAAACAATAATTATGTAACTCCGCATCAAATATCGGTTCTGAAAGTAAAAGATGCATCAGCCAATTAAACCAGTGTAACATACCATATCAACCAGTTATATTCCTCTGACAATTGAAACGTAAAAAAAAGCTGATATTCGGAATTGTGGCTTGCGATGCCTGGATGACTGTGCATGCATAATAAGTGAGAGTGACTTTAGTTTACTCGTTAAACAACACCTGCGCATTGGGATGTTTTGGTCCCTTCTGTTAGCAGTTGGGAACTGTGTCAGAGTGACGAGTGAACACTAGGTTCACATGTGAAAGTTAAAGAACGATATTCAGGCAGTTGGTATTTGAGGTATAAATTGTTGTGATGTTAGCTTCCCTGTGGTGTGGTGGTAGCTAGTTCAGACTTGCAAGCTCAAACTGAATTCGATCTCCAGTAGGAACAGAAAATTTTCTAGTGATAGGTTTCTTCGGCCTGTCTACTCATAACTGAATATTTCACATTTGTTAGCTATATTCCCTAGTGTCACACTTCCCAAGATAATGTTTTACAGCTTCCAGAAATTATCGGATCGGGCACCCATTCCTCCCTCTTATTAAAAGGGATAATGAGTACTATCAAAGGCTATACTTTGTCACCCGGTTACACTTCTAGGCATTTTCCTAAGTTAAATTTCACTCATGAACTCGAACACTTTATAAACTCAAAACCATCGAGCAGTGCCCTGGGATTCGAGGTCGTGAAGTTCTACTGCAGTGTTTCCTCCAGAGCTCGCTCTCTCGCGATTCTCTCCTTAAATAGTTTCAAAGTTCCTCCACAAAATACCTGTTGCACGTCAATCTCCCTTTCTTTCCTGCATTCCAAAGATGGCATTACTTGAGGGCAAAAAAAAAATCCCCTTAAAATTTTACATTCCCTCCTTTTCAAATGAATGACAAGGTGTGTGTGTGTGGTGTGTGTGGTGGGGGTGGGGGGGGAGGGTAGGAATGTCCTCCCAACACATATGACCTAGAAAAACTCTGCTACAATAGTCTAATCCGATAGGCATCAGAGGAAATGACATTGCTGACAACTGACCGGTAAAGCACAAAACAGATGGGCTGAAGGAACCAACAAAGAAA
The DNA here is from genome assembly GCA_033807755.1 of Ellobium chinense. NCBI lineage: Eukaryota > Metazoa > Mollusca > Gastropoda > Ellobiida > Ellobiidae > Ellobium > Ellobium chinense. Next base: position 2,144,510 of record JAWQUT010000072.1, read on the forward strand.
CCTGGGGGAGAAAGTAAACAAAAGATTGGACAGAACATCATTCCTTAAAGCGAATGTTGGAAATGGATGTATATAAAAAAGAAGGCAGAAGTTGCAATCTTGCAAGAAGCGCAAGCCATACAACAATAGGGACGATTAGTAGAGCTGACTCTTCCCTGGATTCTCAACTGTGGAACAGAGTACGTATGGAACTGTACGGAGTCTAGTTATGCTGTTGCTGGAAACAAGTAACTAATCCGAAAGTGAAACCCGTGACAAAATAAAGGGATCCAGATCTAAAGCCTTTCAAAGTGTAGAACAGAAAAGGCAGAGGAACAAACTGCACACAAAATAAAGATGATTGTTCGTACTAGAATTTTGCTTCGATTAAAGGATGAGTTTGAAAATAAATGGAGACTTGAGAACAGAGATGGACGTATAAATAAATGAATACCTGTAGAGACTTTCATCTTTCAGTCGTTCACTTCCTCTCATTCCCTTGTTATGATTATTCAAACGGGCGTGCCCGGATTTTTTCTTCACACTGTGGTTGTGTGAAAACTCTGAGTGAGCTAGACCAGATCAACGAAACAGTTTAACGAGAACAATTTTCTCTGTTGGCAAGAATTGATTCAGTTCAGTTTCAAATACATGATATCATAAAAGGGACATTTAAAGCTGCCCCCAACCCATTGGTCATAATTTTGTGGCATCAGACATGTAAGGTATACCCCCTCCGACCCATGATACTGTTCTTGTTTTTCTGATATCGCTCCCTGACAAGCAGATGGCAGTCAAACCAGCACCTGGACCATTCATTCTGTGGAAACTTGCCCTGTAGAGAACGTCGACTATATTAATAAGCTACATCAAAATTATAATGTTTTCTTGGACTTGTTTCTTTGGTCTTTCTGCACTCAGCCTCCATACGTGTCTGTTCAACCTTTCAGCCACAACGAAGAGCTAGGGAGAACGATCTGAAATAACACATTATTTGCATTCACTGGGTTTAGTGAGATGTATATGAGGATTTATATGAGAGCACGGGTGAATTCTATTTCAATTTAAGTTTTAAAGTACCAGTAAACCGTTTGAATACAATGCGAGAAAACGCTATCTCTTTGTTGGCAAAGCAAATTCACTTGCTGTGTTTTGGAAAAGCGCTCTTAAAGTGTTTCACTTTGAAATTTCCACGGTCTTTTTTCAGCAACATTCACAGAGCTCCAGTTTGCCTCCTCCATACCAACGACACTATTACGTGCCGAACCGTGAGTGAGGCGGGAGAGTGATAATTTGTCAACAAGCGACTCGTCGAGTAATGTTCAAGGGGACGTGACTCTAGAGAGCATCAAGGACAAACTTCTGTTTTTCCACGTTTCGCAGGCCACTTCCGGCAATTTCCGCAATTTTTCCCGCCGTGACAGGCAAAGACATGGTAACCGAGTAAACTTTCCTGGGATGCCATGATGATAATAATAATAATTATGACGCCCATAGAAAAACATGCACTATTATGTATGTATTAGAGTGCACGTGGGTGGCTTCCATTCTTTTTATCCCCGTTGTTGTAGGTCATATAACAACTGAATTACGTTAACAAAGAGACAGGAGTAGTTATTTGCTTCACAGCCTAATACGTGCACATATTTCGTTCATAAGATTTTAACCGCGTCTATTTTGCCTTTCGCCTGCCAGTTTCTGAGACACAACCGACAATTGGTCCAGACAGTTTGTGTATGCATCTACACCAAACGTCTGTTAGCTTCCCTCGCTTAATGACGTCATGTAGCACGAGTAATGGCGGCGTAGAGAGGATGGAAATCCCGACATTCCAGCAATGTTTTCTTAGAAATAGTCAGAAGGAAGGAAAATGTACGGGGTTTAAAGTTTTTGAAAAAAAATGGATTTTTTTAGGCTCTGAAGCAAATATCTACCCCTGTTTTTTAAATTACATTCTGGTCTAACTTTCTGAAGCCTCTACTGTGTACCAGCTAAGAACTGATAGCATGTTATGACGCAGTGCTCCTCGAGTAGGGCTGTGTACTAACTATGTGATAAGATGTCCTGCACACTCATCCAACTTTCTTCTTGTTGCAGAGTAGTTTTGGAAATTTTTATTGATTTAGTGTGATGATTCCATGTCATCTAAAAATTGTCCAGTCATCACTAACTTAATCAAAGTGTAATACAGCAGTTTGGTTTTATTATGGATGATCTGATTGCCTGTCGCAGTCAACAGTTTTCATTTCTTGCACAATGGATGTAGGCTATTTAGATTTGTGCGCGTCTAGTTTATTTGCCACTGTCTGCCTTTGATTGCCAGAAACTGTACTGACAGTGCATTGTCACAGGCTCCCTTTAATAGTCAGGCCCTAAAATCTTTCAGATCTTGGCCGGAGATTTACACGGTGTAATTGATCAGTGCATCCTGCTAAACTGCGTGCAACAACAAAACAACGTATAATCGTTTAACGGCTGAAACATTAGCTCCATTTCCTTATGCTTGAGAGACCTGAATATAAACAAAGAGAAATGAAACCCTCTAGAAGGGAATTTTGAGTTATGTGAAATCTTCCAAGGTACTAAAAATGCCTTAGTAGAAACCAAACTTCATCTTCTGATGCAAAGTCTCCCAAAACAAACTTTGAGCCAAATGGAAGCCTGTAATTTGCAACTCGTAAAACCGCTTTGAAAGATGCTTAAAGAGCTTTCCAGAGCCAGGAACCAACTAAATCCTGACCTTTATGTTCAAAAGTTGTGTTCATTCCATGTAGACTGGTTCCCCACAACTCGGCTATGAAAGGCTACCATTACATTGAAGCCGAAACTGGGTCACTAAGCCAGCAGGAATTTGCAGGCATTGGTAATACTTCCGGTTGGTACATCTGACAGTTCTGTCATAATTTGTTATTTCATCGTGACTTATCGTAGAGGGAGATCTCGTTATATTTTACGAGCATGTCATTAAAAATGATGGGTACTCTTAACGGACTAACCGATACCGTTTTGCTTTGCGGTACGAAAGGTGCATCTGAGGGGAGCTTGACTTGACAGGGGTACATGGAGTAGTGCATTAGTTATCTGTGGGAAGGTGCGGGAGGGAGGGGGATTTCAAGTCAAGATACAATAACTCTATAATATGTGCAAGTGGTGCGTCAGGCATATTCCAGACAAATATCGGTCACAGGAAATGGCCAGATGTGATGTTGGGACGAAAGGGGAGGCGGGGGAAGAAGGCGGTAGCCAGGAGACACATCTCTCCACATCCATCCATTATCTCTGGAACTGCGCGCCAGCCAATGCACCATCGTCTTATATTATCCAATCCAGCTTTAACGATAAAACGTGAACTTCCGGTATTGGGAACTCAACAGAAACATATAATTGCTGGAGAAGCATTAAAACCAAGGCCGTAAACCGCTAACGAGGACTGATCTGAGGATTCGCTGACGCTTGTTCTTGGGTTATTTTCCACACATTAAAGTCCCCTTGAGTAAACCTGGAGGCAAGTTAATCTGTCTTCAGCCTGTGGTAACAACGGTGTTGGCACACTGGAGCTGGCTAATCAGAGCACTGAAGCTGCCCAATCAGAACACGAGCATGACGAATGTGAAGGATCTGCACAAAAAGAAAGATATTATTTCTTCACCCTTGACGCGTATGACGTCGTATTTCACATAATAAAGTCCGGAGATTGTGGGATTGTTTACAACGATTTTTATCAACATGAAAGGCCTAGTATTAATTTCTGCCAGTAAATCTGTGTCAGCGTAGCGACGATGTCTGCGCATTTGGGCCCGTTAATAATCTTTTTTTTTTTTTAATGCTGTTCTGGATGAAAACACTGCCATCTTCATTAACGTCATTTATTTCGACTCCATCTTCGAGATACAGATTCATGGGTGGGGGGTGGGGGGGCTTTCTAAGCGAAAGCTTAGAAAAGTTTAGACCTAGGGATGCACACAGGTAGTAACATGCTTCTCATATAAACAGTTACGTATTATAGTCTTATACTCATGCATGAACTTCAATACTGTCATGAGAACAGTTCAAACTTTTGAAAAAATTTCCTTTAAACATTATATGTGGAATAGGACCATTATGTCAACACGGATCTTGCGTCCTTGTAGGCAACCAAAGTTCTCTTCACCTCTCTCACTCGTAGTCACAGTTTCTCCAGATGTAGGACGCATCAGTCTGTGGAAGTATATGGAAACGTTTGGGACTGAAGATCTATAATGTAATTTTTGAAAGTTTAATTATATATCATGACCCTGCAGATGTGAACGGCGTATTTAGCGTTTCAAAAAACTTGGCTTCCATACACAGAAAGGATGCCATATCCTTTGTGATGTAAGTGTGTCAAGGGGAAGCATTTTCTGCGCGTAAAACGATATGCTGGAAAGAAGGTGCGGAACCTCACGGTATGCAACTTTCATTTGCCAACCGTATTTATTTTTGTAGTGTGCAACACAGACAGTGCCATGCCTCGCTGGGCCCCGGTATGCTTGTACGCTCGTATAATACCTAATAATTATACAGTGTATTTGGCAACTTGGATACACATGTGTCACTTTTCCAGACAAAAACTACAACAGCTACAAACTTCAAATTTGGCTTGAGATCACAAAAAGATATATCGGCCATCATGACGGTCTTTGATAATTGCTATTTGAAATATCGTATACGTCGGCGGGAACTGGCAGCGCTGTGTTATCCCGGGGGGGGNGGGGGGGGGGTGGAGGGGGAAGGAAAGGAGGTGGAGAGACACACATAATAAAAAAAAATAAACTGCTAAATAGACGCTTTGGTATCCCTCCTTCATCCTGCCCTTCCAGGCAGCGCCGGAATACCACACCTGGTAATGACATGGTGCAAGTGTACGGCGTCATCCATCGCTGCTCATATTAGATAGCCGTAAGGTTGAATTATTATGATTTATTGGATTGTAACTGATGCCACGACAGCGAGTTCAAATTTTCTGCGTGCGTCACCCTCATTACAAACTACAATGTTGTGATGCCATTATAATATTTTGTCACAAGAATATTTAATGCTCTTTTCGGGTATGCAGTGATTCATATTCACTTTCACAAATTTATTTCCAATGTGGCAACCCTTACAAAATATGGAGATATAACTACCATTGTACAGTACATAACCAGACAAATAGACAGGCAACCAGAAAAACGGACAGAATTAGGCAGGCGGATAAACATATCAATATCCTGACAGGAGACATATTTAAGTCTGCATAGGTCGAGGACGTACATGCAGAAAAGTTCAATGTAGGCTTATTTGGCTAGTGTTCACCCACATCAGCTAGGAAACTGCCGCGGCGATCTAAGCAACAAATTTTACAGAAAGAAGCCGGCAAACAACCGTTTTCGACCTATTTTTTCTTGACACTTCGAGACGGCTGGCTCCATCCGGGTGTCCTTCTGTAATTTTGTATTGGGTGCAACTGAGGGCATTCGTTTGAAACGTTGACAGAGTGCGTAATCGAGGCCAAGACTGCTGATGTTATTGTGCCAACCAAAGATTCTAATCAAACACGGTAAAATAGGGTGACAACCAAACCTCCTGGTCTTTCTCACATGCAGGTATACTTCTCATCAATAGTTACGCAATGGCTTTGTTACACCAGTGGAAATTGTCAACCAGAAACGAAATTCTTATGAACTGAATGAAGGTGAAAGGATGAATTTCTGTGGTCTGATTTTGTCATAGACCTTGATAATGATAGCAACAAATTTAGGTTAGGTTTACTTTAAAAAAACTGGCAATTTTCTTGTACAGTATAAAACCATAAACTAGCATGTGTACTCATTGCTGCGCACAATACGATCAGAGATTGCTCATTTGTGGCTGCCTAATTTATATGCATATTGATTTACAATAACAAAGCAGTTCGCCTTATCTTCACATGTCATTCAAAAAGATCTTAAGCTAGTCCTTGCTTTGGGTTGGCCTTCAGTGATAGTCCCACTTGATCCCTCTTGTCCACCTCTTTGCGATAGTCTGCTCGTTCTTTTTCTTTTCGTTTTATTATTTTTCTTTAATTCGTTACTTCCTCTCCTTCACTCGTCTTTCTTTTTCTTCTGTCTGTTTCTATTCTTTATCTCAGAATTGCGCTCAAGCCAGCTTTAAACGGGGCTGTATTGATGGTGATGCAGCCTCTCATTTAACAGATCTCTGGTGGCATTATTTGAAATGTTAGTTATCAGTGCGCTGGATATCAGTGTACAGCCCAACGAGCACGGTGTGTGCATGGTCAGATGGGATTTGATTCTCTGGGTGTTACATTCTAGCATTAACCACCTGATAGCGGTGCGGACGAATTCTTCCGCGTGAGGGGCACTGAGATGCGGTCGAATTCCGTCTCTATCAGTATGGTAATTTCTTTCTGGTTTAGCATGCCGGAAAAATCAAATTACCAAGTTTCCGAGGTATAAATGAACTAAGTACCTATATATCATAGCCGGGTATGGGATTAATTTATCCACCATTTCGGATGCCAATGTCATTGTTAAATCAGTCGCCAAAACCAATGGTTGAAATTGTTTATTTTCTTGCCGAGTTAATAGTTTCGTCCATTGGCACCACTTGGATCTAATCAACTCTGTACACTTATTACGAAAATCCTTAATACAAAAAGCATGGCATTTTCCATAAAAGAGAACAAAAAAATATGCCAGTTTCAAAGTGAGTTATGTTAGTCCCATGTATAATGTGGTTTATTGCCTATTACGTTCCGAGTATCTTAAAAATTTCACGGTATATGCTTTTGATTGTTTTAGCCATTATGTGTTTGCCATGAGTTAATGAAGGTTTTCTGAATGTGAGCTTCCTTCTGCATAAGCGAACTTTTGTGGCAGCTAGAGGAAAAGTGGGGTTAGAGGCTGACATAACATCAGGTTATTATAATATTATCATAATTCTTTAATAACTTTATCCACTTTTTTATATTCGTTGATTGACTGAATTGTAGCTTGATAGACAGATTAATAATGGAAAACTGATTGCTTGCTTGCTTGTTTGCTTGCTTGCTTTTCTTATTGATTGATTGATTGATTGATTGATTGATTGATTGATTGATTGATTGATTGATTGATGGGTTGGTTGATTGATTGATTGATTGATTGACCGACCGACCGACCGACCGATTGATTGATTGATTGATTGATTGATTGATTGATTGATTGATTGATTGATTGATTGATTGATTGATTGATTGATTGATTGATTCGTTCGCTGAGATGCTGACCGACTGATTTATTGATTTAGTGGTTGAACGGTCGATTATTAGGTTAATCTGGTTGTTAGTTCAGTAAGTTGGTCAATGATCGCAGCAAAAGCAACTCAGTCACTTGTATTCTTTGCCCATAAATTTAACAATCAACTTACTGACAGTGCCACTGTAAGTCTTAAACCTGCCTTTTCGGCAACAGCCAGGTAAAAGAACGACAACCAGTGGAGAAATTGCTCGGGCTGATATCAAGTGCAAATGATAATCAATACTGTCCAGCTGACCTATAAAATGATGACAGTTACAGATCTTGCCAGTGACCTCCCCTGAACTAGAACGGAAGCTGTTAAAACAAGAGAGGCAAGCCATGGTGTTCTTTTTTTCATAATAATCTCCTCCCTTGGTTCAGCTTGCATCATGTGACAGAACTCTGTTTATGGAAACAAAAATGCAGTGATTGGCTGTTCTCGCACGCGCACAAATGCCACGTGCGGACATGCGCAGCAGCAGTCCCTTGGACGTCGTGGGGTATTGTTTTAGGGTAAGTATCATCACTTCATTTTCATCATCCACAGTATCATTGTCAATAATAGCAAAGCAACAGTGTTTTTACAGTGACGATTACAGCACCATACTACTATCGGTCAGTCCACTTTGTCGCAGATTGCCTTTAGCAAGCATAATGACAAAAACCATCATCATCATCATTATCCCCATCATCATCATCATCGGCAACATTATCGTTGTCATATCATCATCAGCAACAGCAGCATCAGCATCGTCGTCGTCATCACTATCATTATTATTATTATATTTATCATAATGATTTTAGACTTCGTCATCATGATTGCCATCATCATTTTTGTTGTTGTTATTGCCATAACGACCATCATCACTAAAAGCATTATGACAGTGACGATGACTTAGAATGTTACTGTACATTGACAACAGCAAGGATAGTACAACCGATTCTGCTCAGTTGTATTCCAATAACCGCAATTTCCGCTTAATCGTCACATTTTCCACACTGCAAAGTGCTGCATTTTTTTTATACAAGTCACCAGTTACTCGCAACTCCTTTTAATCGGAACAGTTTCCATGCTCCCGACGAGTTGAGATTAAGCAAAGTTGATTCTAGTATGAATTTGTCTACGACTTAGTGCAAAACCAGAGTATCACGTGCTCAAATTTATCGTTTTACGGGAAAAGACCTAAGGAGCCAAAATCAGTCGGGTTTTTTTTTTCAGAAGATGCTTGAAAAGAAAACGAAACTTTCGTGATGCACCTCATTTATTCAATTAAAAGTGCACATGTATATAGGGTGCATAGGGTCGGCTAATGGCATGTGAGCATGGTCCAGATGGAAAGATGGAGAACATTAGGCTCTAAACGAAGATGCTAAGAAGTACATTTGCACTATATTGCTTTTACGACCTTTTCCCATGAAACAGGTTCCTTAGGATCCAGCATATTATTGGATCATATTGTCCATGGACGGTGTTAATCATGCTTCTTTAACCAAAACAAAAAAAAATAATGATGACACCTGGACTGGAGTTAATCGACTCGGCTTAACCGGATGATCAGCTAAACAGGAGCCTTGCGGACGCGGGAAAATAGGATTACCAACGGGGCATAAGGAGAATTATTTTGATGTAAAATAAATGGGCAATCCAGTAAAATGATCACAGTCTTATTCCTTGCTCATGCGCTGGAATGCGCCTGGCTACACTTGCTTATCGAAGCACCTGTATGCGCCTGCTTTTTAGGTGATTCAAATGTAATATTTACCGGCAACGGTAGTCGATAAACTAATATTCCTTTCCACATTCAAAGTACACAATATTGATGAAATAACTATGATCTGAAGCAGAATTGACGGAGCTGTTTGCGGACTTATCTCCCTACAACTACAAGTAGGATGGAGAGAGCGGTGAAGTAGGCTCCGCTTTGGAGGGAAAGGGTTGAGGTCCCATCAAATAATACTCGTCGAACTCATCCTCACCAAAAAACCTGTGACCTGATAACCAACCCTGCTCTAACAATAACAACAACAACAACAAAGGTCGTTTTAGTACTTTAAGACAAATCTTATGAAAACAAATTGAAAGCACCTCATTTTAAACCTATGTTGGCCTCCAAACCACTAAATAAGTAACTTTATTCCGAACGAGATTTCACTTTAAGCAAGTGACGGTCACTTTACGGTGTGTTTACACTAACATGCTGTATACTGTTTGGGATAATTGAGAGCTTGGGCATTGACGATGGGATCTCAAACCATCGGAAAAATTACACTTGAGCACCGGTGCTGAATGCATCATTAGTACATTCAAAGTGCAGAGTTGATGTAATTCTTGCGATGGTAAGAAATCCCATCGTAATTGCGCAAGATCTCAGTTATTACAAGGGTGGTCATGATTACGTTCTACAGGTGGTCGTCATACAAATATAAATGAAATATGAAAGGTCGTGCCCGTTACCCGTTGTCTCTGTTGGTGCTCGCGACATACAGGTGGTTGCCAGACCAGGTTTCACTTATCAGAGTTGTCAGTAGATTGAGGAGGTATCAAAACTGTCAAGTTGGCACGCTTTCAGTTTCATAATCGATATGTCCGGTATTTGAAACATGATGGCTCACTATGAAGGCTGAGTATCGAAAAATTCGACTTACCAGGTTTGCCGGTAGATTGATGAGATATCAAAGCTGTTAGATTCTGAAATGTCTGGTATTTGGAAAATGTTGGCTTACTTTAAAGGCCGAGAATCGAATAATTTGACTTACCAGGTTTGCCGGTGGATTGAGAAGATATCAAAACTGTCAGATTGGCACGCCCTCAATTTCAGAATCGAAACGTCCGGTATTTGAAACACTCACTATGAAGGCTGTGTATCGAAAGATTTAGATATCCGCCCGCTAATACTGATCAGATTGGTTAGAAAAAAAAAGAGCAAGAGCTACTTGATTTTATTATTGTGTTTTTCGGTTTTATTTTAGTCAAGTCATGCGTTTATATTGTTTAAAAATTATACACGAAGGACGGTTGGCAGGTGATAGATTCATTCTAACGACAGTGATTTATTGCACATATTCCATCTAAGAATTAGTTACCAGACCTCATGAGGTCCTCATCATTCTAACTTGGCCTATATATTTTTTTTAATTAATGAAGTAAACAACAGAAGTCGGACCTACCCTTGAACAGTTATCTCAGTTATCTGATTTACTGATGTAGAAGAAAATCAGTGTTTCTTGCGCAAAGCTTCAACTTTAAGCACAGTCTCGGAAATGATAAATCGTGTTGCAAGGTGCAGTAACGTAAGCCTTAAATGCGGTCTACTGGATTTTAAAGAACCATGCCCTAATTTTTCATGAGAAAAGGAAACAGTTATTTGTTCTAAACAGATAATCAATCATTAATCGAAATATCTAATTGCCGCATTTTTTTTCTCCTTTTGATCGATATAAGAAATAAATTTAGGATGGTTATCGTGTTCTGAAGTCATGTGTTTCAAATGAAAGGTCTAAAACTGATCTTAGAATATATCTCTCACGGTGACCATCGGAGCTGAAATATTATGATAGAACTATAATTCTTGAGGGATCTATCATTATGTGTCATGTCACAAAACCTTCTTCTGGAAAATAATCCGGCGCCATTTTTATTCTTAAATGTTACACACCACAGTGAACCGTACATTAATTAATTGTAATGATATTAAAGGAGTCCTAGATATCTTCTTATCGATGTGTTTTCTTTTGTCTATCAGGAGTGAGGGAAGAAAGATAAATCATGAAACTAGTCTCCCCTCTTCCCCTCTCCCCNAACCACACACACACACACATACAAATGTGCAGCCAGAAACACTCCGTTACAATTAGTGACGTTACATAACGAGTCTTCTGGTGGTGAAATTCCATCGCCATTACCGCTGCGCAAACAGAAACATGTTATCGGGCTTGAGTGATAACTGAGAACTTGCGCAGTAACGACGGGATCTCTTACCACAGTAAGAATTACATAAATTCTGCATTATTGTTGAACGCTGCGAAGTTGGCATTCGGTACCGATGCACTAATGTTATTCTTGCGATGGTAAGAGATCCCATCTTTAATGCATAAACTCTCAAATGTGTAATTTATCAACATGATTCCTTGTACTTTTATCTCTCCGTTGAAAGAGTTTGGGTTTCGAGATAGGAGCAGGGGCAAGCAGTATAAATTTATCACTGCAGCTTCTTTTCTCCTTCTTGAGCTCTTTGTTCTGTTTCGTTTCCTAACAATTTTATACGTGGGTCGCAGGCAACCGGCTTCTGCGGGCCTTCATCTATGCCACTAAGACCATGGCTGTATAAGAACAATTCACATAGCAGCAGAACTGAACTGTAGATCTCCTCTCGTGTCCATAGTTCTCTCGATGGTTAGTTGATTTTCCCTCCTATACATATATACTCTCCTCCATGTTTTTATGGCATCCGCCATATTGATATTGTAGTTTAGTTCAAATCTCGTTGTACTGATGAAACTTAAAATAGTCTTTAAATGGCTAAACGAAAACGGATAGAACGTTGCATAGGGAAATATTTTGATTTGTCTCCACAGACAGTAGTCTTTATTTTTTACGGTATGCATGCTGGTGAAATAATAAAAAAAAAAACCCTTCAGACTGGCTTTTAAATGTGCACATAAGTTTGTTGAATAGCGTCGAGAACGTGTATTTTATCGTCCTTGCTGACGTGAAACCGATATTTCCTCTTTAAAAACAATGAAGCAGTTTAATCTCACACAGAGCTAGTGTGTCTAGTAATCATCTCTTATAATCTTATCGAGAAGTTCCGCAAGGGCCTTCAATAAAAAAGAGCTGGCGAATAAACGATGGGATCTTTTGATCATTGTAAGAATTATATTAAAGTCTGCATGTAGAATGCTACTGAGGATGCATTCAGCACCAATGCACTGCTGTAATTCTCACGTTCTCACGATGGTTTTTCGATTAACAATAACATTAACAATGGTTATTTAGCCCAGGTATGACGTGCAATACATAGGGGCATAACATACTGAACGATACCATGACTATATTCTATATTATACTTCCTTATTTAACAAAAGGGCGAGCAAAATGTCGTCATTATATTCCGTTCATGCGCACTTCTCGTGATCTGTCAGGCATCTCAGATTAACACATGCCTTCTGTCCATATCTGGCCACACATTATATTATTTGCTGTATTATATGACGCAATGTATGGCGCAGAGAACTGGATCCAGAAAGTTAATCCTATCATGGCATGACGTGCATTTTCTCATAGTCTGATGGTGCCAGGTCGGAATCGGATTAGTGGAGGCGGTGAGAAATAGTAGCTGGGGGTACAAGCGGTTTTGCTTTAAGTCATACAGGATATTATTCTGGCTTCTGGCCTTTCTCAATTAATCGTGTCTGTTTCTGTTGGTCTTACGATCTCTCTGTCAGCTTGCATGCGCATCCAGATTTCGGTCTCGGTGTGTCTTTTGTGGCATCGTGATTCTGTCTGTCTGTCTGTCTGTCTGTTTGTCTGTCTGTCTCTGTCTGTCTGTCTGTCTGTCTGTCTGTCTGTCTGTCTGTCTGTCTGTCTGTCCAGCTGGCTGGTTGGCTGGCTGGTTGGCTAGCTGTCAGTTTAAAAGGCTGGCATGAAGACTGGCAGATAGACACAGCGATAAGCTGTTTGTTATCAGTTTTCTTGTTTTACTCAGGTTATATCAGCTATTTCCGATTCGTATTTCTAACGTATCGTTATAATATATAGATCTAATGCGCAGATTGCGAAACTTCATTTTTCCTGAAAAAGAGAACAGTTTGCGCTAAACGCGAAAAATGCAGGTATTTTGTAAACTTCGTGTATGACGCAAAACTTGCATTTTTCAGGAACCTATGAACTTACAACTGCAAAGGTTCAAGGAGGAAGATGGCCGTAGGAGGAGGGCAGGGTGACGAGAATGCACCAAGGCTCATGTCGCTCACATATTTTTTAGACTGCCAGGGGGCCGGAGGTGGCGAATAATGTAAATGAAATAGAACTAGACAAAACAGATTGTGTGAGTGCAGTTCGTGGACTTAAATTCAGTTCATGTGAACTTGAGCTGAGTTTAACAGCTATATTGGGTGCTTGATCTGAACTTTAATTCTCTGTTTAAATTTCAATTTATTCAGTTCAGATCGACCTCGAAAATCAGAACCGAAAGCTAGTGTCACAAACCAAAAGAAACTGATCTGATCTGAAAAACTACTTAATTTTCATGGAACTGAACTAAACTTGATCTTAGCGCTCTTTTTCTTTAGAGAACTAAACTCGATCTAAGGTGACTTATTTGGTGAACTTGCTAAACCCTGAAATGGAATTAGGTAAATTCATGTCTCATGATACCACCAGCAAATAATTGATAGAATTCTTTTATGATCCAGTGTGGAGATATGTTATCGTTTGTCATTACATTAGCTCCAGCGAAATTTGGTCACATATTGCGTCACGGTTATGCGCAAAATGGGCTCAGATGATTTTGTTTATCAAGTCTACCTGTCAGAGAATGCTGTGAAAGAACAATGAATTTTGTATTATAATATCGGCCGTGTTGACCTAAAATATCGCATCCCATAAATCACCTCCTGTGCAAATTTTGGTATCATATTCAGGATTGCAGGCCAGTTCTGATTACAGGTTTGGAATTCATATGCGAGCTCAAAAAATGTAAAGTAAGATGCTACACTTTCCCAAGGGTTACAATGAAGATAACATGATGCGCAACTTACCAGCATACGCGCATTGGGGTTTCTATGCAAAATTGAACACCAAAGTGCTGAAAGGTGCATATTTTCACCCCTGTTGCTAATTCATCTTAGAACATTGTCTGCCGTATAGCACCATTTTCACTCATATATGTTACAAACCATTATACAATGTGGGCTTTAAAGGAGTTTCTGTTTTGACGCATACTTTCGAGAAATTAACAGCATACTTTGGTATAAAATGAAGTAATTTTCTGTCTAGACAGAAAATACAAAAAAATAGGACCCTACATAAAGATTTCTCAAATTCAAGGATGAAATCTGGTGTGAATCTCGGATGCTATTGCATATGACATTGTTCTAAATTGAGTCACCCTTCGGCACCATTTAGCTCTGTGGTGTGCAATTTTGAGTTAAAAACGCCAATATATTAATGGTGACATGTTGTTCATTATGTTTCCTATATTACGATCTCTGAGAAAATGTAGCGCCTTCCTTTAAGAACAGAACAATTCTATGAGAAATAAGGTCTCTTCATACTGTTTAAAACGCCGCATTCAATCTCGGGTTTTTTTCCCCCAACTTCGATTATGTGAAATACTACATTATGCGTCAGCATAGACGATATACAGTAGAATCGCATTATAAAGTATGTCATTGGTGCATGGAAAAAGTATACTCATTTCTGAGGTATATTTAATATCGAGATCCCACCTGAATAATGAAATGACAGAAGAATTGAATCAGTATTTGTGATGTTCATTAATCATAACAAAGTATGCTTATTAAATGAGTACTTAATACTGAGGTCCCGGTGTATTAAATTACCGGGAAAGTGCACACACGGGTTTGAAGAGGGCTGCAAAAGCAAAAATTCTCCGATATTCTACCTTCATATGAAGGTAAAGAAGTTGTGGATGTGTCCTCGTATAAAGCGTCTATATTGTCTCCGATCGACGTTGTAATGTGCATTTATCAGCATCGTAAGCGACAAGATATATGCGAGGAACTGAAAGCTATGCAGGCAAGTATGCGAGCAAGCAGTGGTTACAGATAGCGTTTTTTATTTTCTTTTAAAGGAGACACTATTATCATTATCTCGTCTCGCGAGACTTTGAACTCTCAAATTCTGCGATGCATAGAGAAATCCTTATAATGTGAGAGCAAAGCGTTAGAGTCATGGGCAGATTGCCGAGATTTATCTCATTTCAGTGAGGTTTTTTTTTCTTAAGAGTTAAAAAATTGTTTTAAAGATCAGAAGAAATAAAGCCTGTCTCATGCCGACCAAATGGAAAACTGAGATCAGCAGCATGTCTCGAGATGCTTTGGCGTTGTGGTTGTTTTTTTTGGTTTTTTTTTGGTTTTTTTTTTTGTTTTGTTTTTGTTGAATTCGTCTGTAATATTTGATTGATGTATTGGGTTGCAGCAAGCATACACACACACACACAAAAAGTTCAGTTCGCAAATTGCCTATCTTTTAGATAAGCGATCTGCCAATGATTTTGACGATAAGCGGAACAAAGATGTCGGCGATTTTTTATTTTTTTTTGGTCGGTCGATTAAAATGAAAAACAAACATTTCTCACAGTATTAAGTGAGGAGAGAAGAAGACTATTTACTTGAAATGACATGATTACGAGCAGCGTTGCCGGATGGTTACGGCATTGGACTCAAGTTCAAAAGATTGGAGATTCGATTCCCACAAAACACATGTTATAAATGCCTTGGGAAAGCATTTCACACATTTCTCAGTCCACCCGTCTTTAAAGAAGTGCTATAGTCAGTTAAAGAGATGTTATCAGAATGCCACTGAGTAACGCGTGTGAAATGACAGCTGCACTGTATGTTCTCCAAGGAGTTGAGGAAACTATTGAATGGCCTGGTTTGCTGGGGTAGTAATAAGGTGAAGTCGCGTGAGCCTGGACACGAGATTTATTAACCTCATTATTATTCTTATTACTGTATTTAATTTTTGTAATCACATAATTTGATAAATACACAGAAACACAGTTCACTAAAGAAAATCAAGAACAGTGAAGTGCGAGCTGCAGATTCCAGTGCAAAGAAACAGACTCTCATTCCTTTCGGGACATTTTTACGATAGAAATATTTCTTCACTATCATCCCTTTCAACATTATCACCAAGAACATGATGAATTCTCTCCTGTCTGATACCTATGTTTGTAAGGGCTAAATTTTTTTTTTGGCCTTGACTGTTATGTTCTGAATGCACTAGTAACTAGAGACCATAATGATTAAATGAAATCTGTTAGCCTTTCTCGTATCATTATAGATAGGGAGTCCGAAAATTATTAATGACAGTACTGTGCGATATTTTTCATCAAAGTACTTTTCAGTCTTCGAACAGGCGCCCCTTTCCTTACCTGTTATGCGGGCTTTGCCAGCACTGGTGCACCGTTCAACACTATCGTGCGCGGTCTTCCAAGTTAAAGTTTTGCTCATACAAAGATGTAGCTTTATACATCTCCTAGCAGCAAAATCTCATTAAATTTTCACATTGATCATTGAAATCACGTTGTATTACACCTAACAGATCCAGATTTATCATTTCTATAGATGAATGCTTTCTCCGATCTCCAGCCAGACTTTTTTTTTTTTTTTTGCTGCACTGACACATTCATGGCTGCGGGGTGCAAATTTCTGGGTTCTAGTCATCTTAGTGCAATACTTGGATGTGTGTAAAATATTGTAAATACATGCGTATACATTAGACAACTTCTTACACGAACCCATGTTCTTAAATATGAGATTCTAGAACACAGATCACGATGGCTTTGGTCCACATCTGCACTGTCAACACGCTGGGGCGCAAATTGCAAAAATTAAAAGCGTTTAATTTAATGTTGAGTATCGGACTTCGCGCATCAAAATTTTGCACACCGCAATCTCATTCCTCCTTTTCTCTGTGTTTATTGTCCTGTACCTTTGGATAATTTCAATCGTTTTGAACCAACTACTAAAGTGTAATCTTATAATAACAAGTTGGATTGGAATAACGCATATATCCTTTCTTCCTACTAATTTCATTTAAAAAATAAATGGTGGGCGTCAGTTCGTTTTCTCGCTCAATTTTTCTGATACAACAGCAGGCATATCAGTTTGACCTCTCTGTCCTTAAGAGCCCTTTGTCGTTTTGCCCTCTTACTGTTTCTGTCGCTATAACCAGTGTCTGGAGCTTGTTCTAAAAGAAAATAAAGAGCCTTTATTGTCGCAGCACTAGATCTAAGTGCAATTCTGCACTGTCCTTTCAGTAGACATCGTCTCCGTGATCCGTTGGGACCGACACGAGTTTCTCTATATGATTTAAGAGAAAGAACAGGCAAGTTCAAGTAGTACCCGCATGATGCCAGTTTGGCTGGCGTTTACTTGTGATAATACACTCAATTCTAATCCCCGATAGGCGAAACCATATCCGTATGTTCAGCTTTTATCGAGTATATATTTTGCCTTGGATCAAGTCCAGCGTGGGTCTCCAACATTTGGAGCCTGTTTTGTACTGTTAGCGGAGTGTCCCTTAGTAATTGCGCCATAATGGTTCAGAATTCTGATGATACTCTGAATCAGTGACCTCTTCAATGATCTCAGATACTATAATATTGCACTCGAATTTATGCCCTGTATGTCCCTAGTTCCGTACATTACCTCGTCCCTCACAAAATACCGTTCGCAACCATATCAGGTTTGGTCCCATTGTCTAATGAAAGAGGCCATAATCCATTATTCTGGGTGCTAAAAACCCGCAAGTGTCCCATTTTACTGACATTACGCCGGAGGCAGCTGAGAAATGCATGACATTACTACGAGAGCCACTACGAACGGCACTAGGAACATAATGATGGCTTGCCTTTGTCATCGGTGGAGAGCTAGATGACATTACTTTCACAGCGACTCAGATTGGAAATGACAGAAAAACACCTAAGGCTGCTGGGTTATTCCCCTTTGTGTGTAAACTTTCTTCGTTATGTTGACTTGTGTCTTCGTGCTTTGCATTTATTACCTTGACGGTATTGCACTTGTCCAGTGCTTTCGAGTGATGGAACGAATACTCACAATCCAAAACCTTTGTGACTTCACTACTGCTCACATTTTATAATATTATTATAGTCAAAGGCTGTGAACTTTTCTTTTTTAATTCGGTTTCGAAAATAAAAACCAGACAAACAGATTCCATCATTGAAGAAAATGAGATAGATCTATGTACAGCTTTAATGATTCAGCGAGACTCGTGTTTTTGTGCCATATTATACTCGCACGTTTTGTTGTTTGTTTATTTGTTTATTTGCTTGCTTGCTTGTTTGTTTGTTTGTTTGTTTTTGACATGATTATTAGTGCAGCGTATTTTCCATGACAGCTGGAATGGAAGGGTACGTTGCTGGCGTTTTACAGGAAAAGACATTATGCGCATTAGGTCAAATTCACCCTTTGTCTTCTCTCTTTAAAACATTACATTTCTTATCTTTCCTTCTGGTTTATTCTCTCATAGCTTTTACGGCTTCCAGGATAATCTACCGTTAGCGTAATTGATTAATTGATAAACAAATGCGCAACACGAACGTTTGTGTGTGTGTGTGTGTGTGTGTGTGTGTGTGTGTGTGTGTGTGTGTGTGTGTTTGTTTGTTTGTTTGTTTGTTTGTTTGTTTGTTCGTTTGTTGTGTCGCCTGTAAAATTGTGGTTTTGACGGTCTTTTTCGGTAAAACTCCAGACTGGACTTACAGTATAACCACACGATCTGAGACTCGCGGGAATCAGTTTGAAGATTCCTAATCGCGAGTTAATCGAGGTCGTCAGGTTAATGTGATATTTGTGTTCTAGAAATATAGAGCTCTGGACAAGAACTTTTATACCGAGATACCGATGAATTCAAAATTGTGAAGTTTTACTGTATTTCGCAACTTTGAAAGTAAAGTACAAGGCTGCATTTATTGTTTCTCGTTATATTATTGTATACAGGGAACCAAAGGATAAGGCGCTGTGAAGGATACAAGTCCAAGTTTTAAGAAATCGATGTATTTCACTGATTCAATATACAGATTTTTAAAAATAAAATGTGGATTTGCTACCTTTAGTCTTTTTACGGCACATTACAACACAGGCACCAAATGGTTCCAAGAGTTGTGAAGATGGGAGGTTGGGGGGTGGGGGTGGGGCGGACTCGGGCAGTTACGAAAATGTCATCCATGGGAGGAAACAGAGCTCGCTGAAGGAAAGCACGCTGAAGACATAGACCCTTTGGGGGGTGGGGTGGGGGTGCGGAGGGGTGCATGTTTATGTGGGCGGAGGCATAGCAACCTCCTCCCATCCCAAAGTAGGAGACTTCTCAAGATTTGAGGGGATAGTAGTTGGAAAGAGTCGCCAAGCATCACCTGAGCTCATCACGGTTGTAATAAGCATGGGGGTTTATATACCCCTTCTTTTTCATTTTGGGTCATGTACAGCAGGGAGGGGGTGCTGGGACGTCTCTCTTATTCCTACACCTCTGAAGAGTAACATCAGGCTAATGTACATCTTGGTGATTGGACTAATGTGGGATTATATTACGAGAGAACCGTCTTTCGTGAAGTCTCCAGCCCTCACTCACTCAAGCCATTTCATCCACTTTATAGTAGTTTGTAGTACATTTGATATTTTTGTTCTCTGTATCTATGCATATTAGAATTAATGGGGCGAGTTTGCCTTGGTGTCTTAAGCTTCCATTTTCACGTTCTATACTATTACGATTCTGTATGTATATAAAACAATGACCTAAGTCACACGTCCACCATTTTGGAATATGGGTTTTTTTATTAGCTCAAGGCCCATGTTGATTTTTTTTTTGTTTGTAAATGCGTCGTATTTTTGTGCAAGAATTATTGCAATCGCAAAGTTGCTCACTGACATTTTTTTGTTTACATTGCCATAAAAACGTTTCACTCGCGTTCTCGCAGAAGTGTAAATGACTTAGTCTAGGCCATTTTCGAACCACAGTGACAATAATTTCCCCGTTACCTCTGATTGACAGGAAACAAACATAAAGAACAAAGGCTTATCTGCCGTTATCAAGAAGAACTTCAGAAGAAGATAATGCTGGATAATGAGACCTGTCCACTCAATCTGGGTCAGACTTCCTTTGTGCCCACCAGCAATTGAGACAATAGGCTGAGACAGATCTCAAATGCATTACAGATTTCTGGATTCATCAAAACAGGCACGGTTACTTATTGCTTGTGTTCAGGGTCTTTTTCCCAACAAGTAGATCAAAAACATGGAGCTGAAGGTATGAAGATGCCAATGTATTTTTCACTGTTGGCTGTATTAGGTTTTACACCTCTCATTAACTTATCCTGGGGTGCCGTTTCAAAATACTTTCCAAATATGTTGTTTAGCTCTTCCTCCAAATTTTGACACAAAGAAAAATGCACCTGAACCAGTTAGATTTTGAGAACTTAGGCAGTGAAGCAGACA
>JAWQUT010000072.1:2165499-2170499 GCA_033807755.1 Ellobium chinense
TCACTGCTTCTTTTGTGTGCTCGTTTAGAGACTTGCAAAGACATTATCAACATATTAAATTATGAGATCGATATTACTGTAATTCACAATCACAATCTCCCATGTGTATAATAATGGTCGCCGACAGGAAGGAAAAATTTGCAATAAATTCACCGAGCGTGGTTCGGATGACTTTGTTCGAATCCATGTATGAACTCGAAACTTTATATTCCTAAATATTTAGTCCAATGAAAAGTTTGGTGTTTTTGTGATTACTTCAGTGGCGCTTCGTGTCTCCCAAACTTACCTGTACGTCTCCCCTTCCACCCCCCTTTTCCCCACCTCTGTTTCTTCAAATAACAACATAACCCTAAATTTAGACTATGTCAGATCCACTGCTTTTGCTTTAAATAGCTATAACAAAGATACATGAAGCTGAAAGACAAAAGAAATGTGTGGAACAAAAAGGATTTCTACGTTTTGCGTGTTTTTCTATTTTAATGCAATTATAATTTCCTAATATTCTGAGCTAAAGTTTACCCGTCACGGGACGTTTATGTGGTAAATTTGATATTTGTGTTACAGACATATAGACCTAGAGCTCGGGACAGCAACTTTGCGGCGATACACGTTGCAGTTTGTGACGAGCCGCTGTCGGCTTACATGACAGGTAATTTATGATCTCGTAATGTTTTGCTTCCAACGTAATTCTCGGGAAATTGGACTTCACATGCCTTCATAGACGATTTACACCGTCATTGACCGCAGGATGTGTGACCTACATACATAACAACAACCATTTTGATGGAGATTTTCTCGAAAGTACCGAAGATAATATTCAGTCTTCACTGAAAACGGAAGAGTTCTCTTTATCTGGTTTTAATCATATGTTTGTTTCTACTTCTAGCAGTCTCTTTGTCTTTTTTCTCCTCTACGGTTCAAACAGCAGGATCGCACTAGTAGCTGATTTAGCCATCGGCCAGCTGCGCTTTTCCCTAAGCTTTCAGGAGTCCCGCGCCGAAGGCCGATAATATGTTTATGCTTGGAAAAAAAAAAAAGAGAGTAGAGGGGAAGACCGATGGAGGAATGGGGAGGGTTTGAACGAACATTCTTGTTTATTTTTGCAGTTGTTGACCTGTTGCTATGGCAGATTTTGCCCTATACATGACCATCTTATGCTACTGCTGAGCCTAGGGTAAAATCATCCTTTGGACCCCCTCTCCCACCTCTCCCCACCCCCGGGTATGAATCGAACACAAAATGTTCTTTGGAAAAACTGGTGACAAAATCCCTTTCTTCGAATGGATTTGCATGTCTTAAACAGTGAATTTCTGATAGGAGGGGGCATAGACCTTATCACAACAAGCAAGAAAGGCTGCGACCTTTGACTCATGAACTCTGACCAGACGAAGCCATGGGAAGCAGTGCAACCATTGCATTGTGTAAGATAAGATACAACTTTATTGCCCATATATGGCATATCTCTTTAGTTTCTTTAGTTTTTCTCTCTTTCTTTCTCAAACTATTTCCTTTGTAATAAAAGGGGATCCCCCCCCCCCCCCCNNNCTCCGGCCTAGGGCCGAGCGGACCCAAAATCCATCCCTGCACAGCACGCGAGTTCCTTCACAGTGTAGTCTGTTATTTCAGAGAAGTTTTGCCCCCTTTGCCACCCTCCTATTGATAAAAAACACGACAGACAAATACCACAGTAAGGAACAGCGATAAACATCGCTGATCACAGAGAAGAAATAACGGCTTTAAGTGGCTGTAAAACAGTCCCATGTCAGTTTTTCTATTGCTCACCAGCCAGTTTAATGTTCCAAACAACAAGGGAAATCATCTTGTGGTTTGATTTATGGAATAAAAACTTGACTGTTCTTAATGTTTATTAGCACTTATCGGAATGTTTTAGATCGCTCACTTCCTCCTAATTCCACGCCATTTATAAATGCCTGATACAAAATGAGGAACTTCAGTTATCTCCTCTCAAAGATTTGGGTACCGGGTATAAAGGCAAACGTTAACTCTCTCGTCATTCCTCATTACATTTTATTCACTGTTGTCGTTGCATGACATTTTTTCACATCTGGACATGTTTTTCTCAGTTTATGAGTTTGTACGAGACGAACTTTTGAGACATGTTCACGTAAGAAGGACAAGAGGAGGAAGAGATAATAAAGGAATGAAAGAGGTAAGCGCAGGTAAATAAAGCGATTCACTGAGATTAGACATTGCGGCTGTGATCGGATGGAATCAGGTAAATACACCAGGCATCACACACAAACAATTAAGAGCAACAGACCAGGAAGTGAACCTCATCGAGGGAGGATGTTGAATAACGTTTTTAAAATAAATAAACTCTATGAAAAGCTGCGTTTAGTGAACTGTCCTTTCTTCTTTTCACCTGTGGATGCTAGACATAAGTGCGGTTTAATTCGAGATAATGACCAAAGCAAACAAATGCAACCGCAATAAAATCCTGATGCCATGGCCGTCCACCTCCGCACAGAATATGCTTGACCATGTTCACCAGAGACCAAGTTAATCATGTTACAATACATGAAAATGTTTTACTATAGTCGTGAATCAAACAAGACTAGTGACCGCACTGCAATTATCCACAGGAATCACCAAATGGCCAGTTTAAACAAGGAACATGTTATCAGAATTTCATTGTACATTCCTCATTTTTATTTATCAGCAAAAACAGCAGCATCACCGGCACAACAGCAATCAATATCAACCACTGCAACATAGAACTCTTTAAGTTACGCTGATCACCTGAAACCTCAGCTAGAAGTAGGTTGCCGCCATGATGAGACTTTACAAGCCGACGGATATAAAGAGCCTCAAAGCTGAGAACATGGCATAAAACTAATGCACTCGGCCGCGGGGAAGACCCTTAGGGAAGGCAAGAAAGAATAAACCAGACACGATGATGGATGGATGAGAAGGTTTTTAGTCAGCTTAAGGTGTCCAATTATAGTACAAATGACAGATCTCATGACCTATTTCTACTCTCCCTTTGCTTAAGAGTGACTTTCAAGGATAAAAAAAATGGCCTAGATTTTTTTGTCTTTATTTTTGAAGGCATTTGCATGAAAGTTCAAAATAAGGGCATGAAGACAGTGGGGAAAAGGCGAAAGTATATTTTTCACTACTTTAGTGTAGGCGTGGTATCTATGAAATGGATGGAGAGAGGGGTCTGGTAAGGATTTGGCTAGATGTGTGCTATTTATATGGTATATCTGTGAAAATCAAAAGTGAATAGATCCTATTAGTTTAAGGAAGATGAAATGGGTGCCAGGAACAGTCTGGATCACGGACTGAAAAAGACACATAATAGCATTACTCTCATGAAGTGACGTCACACAGTGTAAAACTCACCCTTTGGTGTCTTGTCAACCACACTGTTGCTGGTTTCAATGAAACCGGGTATGCACTATCTTTACCATTATAATCGTTTGGGGAAGTGTGATGTCTACAGGATCACCAATTATAGACATATCTCTTATGTCTCCATATAAGCCACAATATTTTTCTCCGGGCAAAATCGGCGACTATGATTAAAGACTATGTACATAGTCTGCGTTTTGATGGCATTTCTTAATAAGCTAGAAATAGTTAATGGTGTCTCTGTAATTTTTTTCCTTAGCGTGTTATGCAATGCGCAGTTGGTATGCTACACACAAAATGGTTTTTCTAAATTTAACCAATAGATGATTAATAAAATGCCGTCGCATCATTGGCAGGAGCCGTGTTTTGGACGTCACACACCACATTACACAACAATAACAATAACAACAACAATATAGCGCTTCATTTGGACGGATTATTATTCTGCAGTCTGGGTAATTCATTATCCTCTGATATTACTAATTTTGTTTTCTCGTCCAGCCGCCTTTCTTCCTCTCTCCATGTCCCATCCAGTTTTCCCTCTTTGGTGCAGTCTGCCCATGAATATCCGTGACGTCGAACCAGTTCGCTAATTTGCCGTGTAACGATAAAACACCGTAAAATCATGAACAAATTACGATTATACCGTGTTTTGACGTTGCACAGCAGTAATTCCCTTCCAGTCTATCGTGCGGCGCAATCCTTTAAATATTACAGATTGCCGGGCAAATATCTTTAGATGAGTGATAAGGTGAATGGCCGGCGTCAATCAACATAATCTTGCATTCTCGATATATAATGTGCTCATTTGGAGGGGAAGGCAGGAGGGGGAGAGGGCGGGAAGAAAGGATAGTGAGGCAGCCGTACTCACTAAATAACTGTCGGAAGTTGTGGTTGTGGACTTCCGCTTTTGCTCACTATGGTCAGATGGCTTCCAGCAAATGGCGGAGCGATATCAATTGTGACTGCTTTCTACTAGCACGGTCGGCCAAACAATATCAGTCATGGTTACTGCTATTGGCACGGTTGGTAGAGGGATATTGAAATGTAGTTATGGCACTGGGCGACGGGATAATATAATATATAGCTATCCACACGAATGACCATATATCACTGGTTACTGGCAGTCAACCTGGTTGCAAAATGATAGTTACAACAGTTTAGTTAAGATGATAGTGAGAACTTAAAAGATCAGTGTCCACAGGCAAAATCCTGTCTCGTGTGATTTCACATTAGTCTTATTCACATAGGTCTTACCAGATCTCTCAATAACTTTCATGGGTCTGAGGGGGAGAGGGAAGTAGGCATCATACATTGCTTGGCTACTTTACATGAGTTGAGCAGCAATTAGGCAGGAACCCACACAACTTCTTTACTAATGGATACTTTAATGAAATGTAGTCTTTAGATATGTACTGTAGGTCTATTACGGAAATTGAACAACGACTGTGGAACTCTTTGTGTATAAAATGATTTGATTCAAGAGAATAAACTTGTTTTCTTCTTATGAAAGCAACATTGCGATCACTGAACTCAAATCAGTTCCCCAGGTCATAGGTATGAAGATGTCAATGGTTTTTATTTTTCCACGCTTGGCTATAGAAGGTCTTACACCCCTCATACTT
>JAWQUT010000072.1:2177841-2212340 GCA_033807755.1 Ellobium chinense
GGGGGGGGGGGAATGACGTGCTACCAGTTGATTTGAATGAAGAAGTTTAATTCTTCCAAAATTGTTACGTCACTGAATTTTCGGCCTTGAACATGAATTCAGACAACGAAACGGTCAAAATTATTAACATTAAGATGCCAAATGTTGTTTTTGATCTAATTTGTATTATTCGACCTTCTGAAGTCAAAAACGGACGGGGCGAACAGTGAAACATTTAACCAAGGCCTGACGTGGTGACCTAGATGAAAATAAAATCTTACCTGGCTCTTTCTGAGAACGTAGAAATTAATATTAATATTAATAATAATATGCTTTTTCACAAGTTATGTAGATATCCAGAAATAATGGCATTTTATTCATAGACTTATCCTGTAAAAGCACCACGTCCATGTATTACGTAATGCCATTAACCTCTTATGTTATGAAATGAGGCAGGATGGAGAGTCCGCCGGATGTCTGAAGAGGTCAGCAAGATCTACGTGACAAAGTAAAGGCGAGTACTGACAGGTATTATGATCCACACCATAAATTACAAAAAGGACCAGACAGAAACACGATTTAAGTACCGAAATAGAACGTCACAGTTAACCCATTACTGCATGAGGTTTTACTTTTTTGTCATATTTTGACAAAACCTTCCGTTGGGATAGTAATGAAAGGTTCCATGTGTTATTTTTCGTGTAAATGGATATTTTGACCTTGGCAGCCATTTTTAGTTTTGCCCAATTAGTTGGGCGCTATGCACAACAGGGTGTACAAAAATATGAACGCAGGGAAGGAAGTCTAAAGCATAATGGTAACGATGATTGAAGGTTTCATGAATTATTTTCGTATCTGTATGATTTGACTCAACTTTTATTGATGAAAACCTCAAACTGGAAACTTGGAAAACAAGAAAATAAAAAAAAACTGGACACTCTGAGAACAAGAACATGCAAAAACAACAATGTCACTGGCGGTGATATATAATTTATTTCGAAGCACTGCTCATGTAGTGGGCACGAAGGGCATCTGCTGCAGGCCTTTTTGGTGTTGCCCTTGCACAGGCGACATCTCCTCTGAGTGAGTAAGGAGATCATGAAGTGCATCCCTTGGTCCTGTCTCATTTCCGCTGCGACTGCCCTTTCCACTCTCCCTGTCACAGCCTGGCTTCGTGTCGCATTCCTGTATTTGAAGACATACGTTAAGGCGATCTGTCTCAGAAATCCAAGATAGTCCAGGGGAGTTCTGACTGCAGCTGCTGAATTTCTGTACAGGATCCACGCATTATGGGTGGACGTCCTGGCAGCAAACACAAAGAGCGGCCACCACCACCTCTTCATTCTGATATTGATACGGTAGTTGGCTATATTCTGGTTCATGTGGTCAGTTCCCCCAATTGACTGGTTGTACCGGGCTATGGTATTTGGAATGGCCACTTGGACCTGTTGCTTGGCTGCTTGTGAGTAGCGCATGGCTCTCCTCAGCGGGGCAAATATATTCGCAAACAATTTGTTTTCGTGGGTTGATAAAGACCAGTCTCGCAAAATCTGCAAAAACAAAATACATGTAACCTCAAAACAACAAAGTATAAAGTACATGTATCAATTATTTAAAATATGAACCAATTTTGACCAAAATTACTTATAAGTCCACCTTCAGATAATATGAAAACGCTATGCTCTCTCAGCACATCCCTCAGTATAGAAATACTCCAATGTAATATACAGATATATGCCAGTGAAACAATGCAGTCTCTCGTGCATAGCGCCCAACAAGTTGGGCGTTACACCATATGCTTTACAACATGATTTAGAGTAAGGAAAAAATAGTCACTGAGGTATGAATCTTTTTGAACAGTAAAAATGAATCCCAGAGATTAGTATTCAGCAGAACTTAGCACTACGAAGCAAAAAAATGTACCCATTTACCTACCTTCGTTTTGGGTGCTGGCTTTTTTGGCACAGGGTTCCTGAGGTTGACGCCATCTTGGATCTCAGAAAAGGGGAAAGCACGCTGGGGTGTTGAGGGCTACTTGATTATTAGGGTTAATTGTCTACTACCATTTAATACCAAGACAATATAGTTCTTTGTATTAGCAATGTTGTTGGGCGGGTTTAAATAGTATGCCCAATTAATTGGGCGGTATGCACAAATGGGTTAAAACAAAAGAACCAAAATAAAAGGAAGAAAATGACTAGCATCTAATCTAAATGACAGGTACCATAAGCCTCTACGTGGAGAAGCGTACCCGAATGGTTACGGCATTGGACATATTATATTATTATGATATAATGGTCAACGTTGGTCCTATTCCTGACTATGGTCATATTGTAAGTGCCTTGAGACAGCACTTTATTCACATTTTTCTCAGTCCATCTGTCTGTAAAATGGATACGTGACTAAAGGCAGTAGAGGATATTGCAAGAATGTTGGTGATCAGCGCCTAGAAATGACAGGACCATTGTATGCTCCCCAAGGGGTTGATCAGGCTTGCTGGGGATAATAATAGTGTGAAATCTCACGAGTGGGCGTTAGCCTGGCTAGGAGGCTCACAAACCATATTATTATTATTACTTCTTAGCAACAGAATAGTGTCCACTGCTCAAAATTAAAAGCTAATATAAGCAAAAATCTACCATCACTAGCTCTATAGGGAATGCTTTTTCACAATACCATTCAACGTTGCACATTTCACTATTAGTAATATAGTGCATTCAGATTCAACACTGCATATGAGACTGTTGAAGTGGTTTTACGTGAAGATCAAATTATCGCGAATTTTGTCGAGCTGAATTTGACACGCGAAAATTAGATTCCGCGAAATAATAGTTCCGTTCAAAATACAGTATTTCAAAGGGTTTACTGCTACTAAATCAGTTGCACAGGGACAGTAACTCACAAGGGAAGTGCAGATGCGGTTATTTATAGTTACCAATTATCATTATGTAGACATTATCGATTATAGTATGTTTTCTATCAAAGGGAAGCAAGTTTGCTAGTTTCGTAGTCCCATAATGCCAGTCCGGATTGTAGTAGACATATACTCT
This sequence comes from Ellobium chinense, assembly GCA_033807755.1. NCBI lineage: Eukaryota > Metazoa > Mollusca > Gastropoda > Ellobiida > Ellobiidae > Ellobium > Ellobium chinense. The sequence goes on from JAWQUT010000072.1 coordinate 2,180,871, forward strand.
CATACACACACGAGAAAACCATCAAGTCGGGATCACAAAAAGTTGATCCTGGCGAAAACTCATGTTCGACTTTTGGCGAAGACTTGAAATAATATGAAAACATCTGAAAAGCAACCTGTTCTACAGTACATATATAGATACTACTAGTACAACATGTTACAAAAGGAAAGAAATAATAGGAATGGAGATTTAGCGAGAGAGAGAAAGAGAAAGAAAGAGAGAGAGAGAAAGAAAGAGAGAGAGAGAAAGAGAGAGAGAGAGAGAGAGAGAGAGAGAGAGAGAGAGAGAGAGAGAGAGCGTTTTTCCAATTTTATCAACATTCTCTAGTACTTGATAAAAGGGGAGAACATAACGTTGGGTTTTTTTTTCTCTTTAAGGGATGCTGCACAGTTTGTTTTGGTTCAGATAGTATTTCGTTCAATGACAAAGTTCATCTAAACTTGATCTAAACTCCGATGGCCTTTACAACCACTTCTCACGCAAGTCTGTTGGAAGACCATGCTATTTCTAGAGTTGTACAAATGTCAGTACCACAACAGTGCGCTTTACTCTTTGGAAAAGGCTTGCGCATTAACGATGGGATCTTGTATCATCGTAAGGATTACATTAGTACATTGGTGCTGCTATACGCATATTTAGTAGCGTTCAACATGCAGAGTTAATGTATTTTTTACGACGGTAAGAGATCCCATCGTTAATGCCCAATGTGTCAGTTATACCTATAATCTAAACCATGCATAATCCATATGAGTATGGGTAGTCTATATCGCACTTTCCTCTTTGCACCTTCCACATGTCAGCCACATAACACTGTCCCTCGCTGTGATCTAGACTAGATCTTGTTTGTGATCTCAAGCACAAAGTCATATTTTTGCTATCCGTCCTCGAATGCAAATAAAAACAAAAATTCCTTTCATAAAATCTGTTTGCTTGGATTGCTTACTGTATGCTATTACTCAAGGCTAAGAGTTTGAAAATAGTTTCTAAGTCGGTTACATCTGATACAGGTTACATAATCCAAATTGGACGAAAACAGGCTTTTGTTGGAGTCAGAGCTATTACAATAATAAATCTATCTTTTGAACAGATTGTGCAATATGGGGCCTGTGGCAAAATCCATAGGAAACTACGAAAACATTAGTAGCGTTCACTGTGGTTAACGCAGTACGTTAACCTACGTATGGATTACGTATACCGCAACTGGATTTGTAGGCCAAACTCTTTAAGTTTCAGGTCTGATTCAATGCTAACTGCAGTGTGTGTGGTCTTGGATGCGAAATCAGTGGCGAGAAAGCAAAAATTCGCCTTTTTTAACCTGTGTGGCACAACTTACATTCACTTGAAAACGAAATGATAACCGTATAATTTTAACAGCATTTTCTGTAGGCAAAAATGAATATCAATTTAATCAATTTAAAAAATGTCCATTATAACGGAAGTTTGTAAAGTAGCTGTATAGAAATTACTTTATAGGCAAGTCGATATATAGCTTGTGAACCTCTGACACGTTCGTAAGGACGCGGCATGTAAACCTGTTGAATCTTTTGTAACTAATATTAATTTGAGAGCTTGCGCATTAACAATGTGATCTCGTAAGGATTACATTAGTGTATTGGTGCTATATGTATATTTAGTAGCGTTCAACATGCAGAGTTAATGTATTTCTTACGATGGTAAGAGATCCCGTCGTTAATGCCTATTTTGTCAGTTATACCTATAATCTAAACCGCGCATAATCCGTATAAGCATGGATAGTCTATATCCTAAAAGTACATTCCTATAATGAACCATTCAGTCTTGCTGTGAGACTCAGAGACGGCGCCAACAATCAGCAAATGAAATTCTATATTAACTTGAAAACTCACTTAACACTCGCAACACCCACTGAGACCCTCAACATGGCCGAACGAAATTATTAAATTAAAGTATAATATTTGTGTATTATTAATCTTTCATTCACATTTATCAATTAACTTCTTGCTTCGGACTGTTGCTATTTCGATTGGCATTCCTGTTCGCATTACTGCTGTTATTGATGGGATTATCGTTATTACTAGTAACTGCACCCATTTTCCGAATGGGAGGACCATGCCCAGCACCACTAAACAGCGAACTTCTCATATGGAACTTACTGACAGCAAACAACAAATTAATGTAGGCTGAGTGTGATTTTCGACCTTTTAATTCTTGTCGAGGGAAACAACCTTTGTTTTTGCAAATTCAAAACAACTGGCGCTCATACGAACTTGTCCAAAGGAGAATTGCTTTTTGATAATTTAAAACTTCACTTAATAGACAAACGAAGGCCGTCCCGTAACTCGGTATAGACGAAAGTGGCATTTCAGATTTCATGAGTGTAGGTGGATTCGGAATGATATGCACAGACATTGCGTTAATGCATTCTCTCGGCACTATTGTAGTTTAACTCTTTTTTCTTTTCTTTTTTCTTCTTCTTCTTCCTATCACTGTATGAAGGGCGGTCTTATAAAATTATAGCGAGCGTAAGGGCAAGTAATGTTTCACTTCACCTCTGTTGTTCTAAGAAAACACAAGGGTTTACGTATGAAGTGTTATAACCAATCCATGTTTGTTCCACAACAGAAACGTCGCTTTAAGGTGAATTGGTCTCCTCTTCCTTTAGATACTAGTAGGAACCCCCTGAGAAGAAAACGGAGGGAAATGTCGAACTAGGTATAAAAGAAAACAAAGCTATGTCACATATAGAGAAAACACATTTTCACAACCCAGTAATTACATTTCAACATTTACGAGATAATGGTAAACTATTTCTTCGATTCCATACAAGTTTAAATTCAAGTTTCTCTTGAATGTACGAAAAAAATGAAACAAACATATAATTATTTCTGAAAACAGTACTAACTCGATTTCCGCCAAAAAATTTCCCTACTGAGTTTTGAAGATCTCGGTTCATGCATATATTGCTTCAAAGCCATAACAGGGCCTCAAGTGACAATGTAACCATGAATTTCGAGTTACGAGTGTTATGCCGGAAACTATCGTTACATTCCTTGAAAAATTCCTGCCGCGACAGATAGCAGTCCTGCTTGGCCGGCCAGGAAATATTCTCGACATTGCTAGGATTCGGCGAATTCCAGGCAATGACTTTATGACTTTATATTACTTTTCCATATCCTCCGTCTTCGGCCAGAGCTAGAGGCAAAGCATTGCGGTTTGCTTTGGACTACACCTTATTTATCGTGCCTTCCTTTTCTTTCTGTCTCTCTCTGTCTTTCTTTCCCTCTCTGTCTTCTTTTCTCTGTCTCTATCTCTCTCTCTCTCTCTCTCTCTCTCTCTCTCTCTCACACACACACACACACATACACACACACTCACTCGCAGTCTATTTCTTTTGCTTTATTCCCTTCCCGGAAGCCCGTCTCCCTGTCTGCCTGCCTGCCTGCCTGCCTGCCTGTCTGCTTGTCTGTCTGTCTGTCTGTCTGTCTGTCTGTCTGTCTGTCTGTCTGTCTGTCTGTCTATGTAACTTTAGATTTAGAGCAATTGCTTTGACATCATGTCTCTACATATCAAAAACATTAAGAGTTTTGAGAGAACAAAAATGCTGTGCTATTAGTTTTCCTTCATTTTGTAAACTCTCGGAGAGAGATACACATGAACATCCAGGATTGAAAAATGCTTTACTGCTTAGACCATCCACTCCCACGTTAAGCCCTTAATCACTGGCCCTTCTGACACTTATTTTCTTAATGTAAAGCTTTTACCAACGCTGCAGACCCATTGCTTCTGTGAGGTTTTTACCGGAGAAAGTAGTCTATAATTATACCCTCACGTACGACAGACCGCACTTGCGCGTGAATGATAGTCATTAATACTGAGATTCAGCATTTGACTCTCTCGTGTATCGGCACAAAATACCGTTCACTGTGCAAAATAATTCACTGTGCAAAATAATTATCTTACATATGACTTAAACCTCGAAGAGACTCTAAATCATACTTTATGTCAAGAGATTTCAGTCCCCATAGGCTACTGTAAAATCTTGAAATATCCCTTTAGTGAGACATTCGATACATCATAATGTGCTAAATGATACGATGGTCTGCTATCTTGTCATTTCCATTTGTTTCTCCCAAATCGCAAGAGATAAGGCGGTTTACCACACTATTAGAGCTTCTTGCTGTCACAGGAGCTGTTTTTGTCGGACTGATAGACCAGTTAATTTATAACTTAGATCGCGGCCCCATTTATTCTAGTTTCAGTAAGTCCAGAACCCTTGTCAAACTTAGCTGCACAACTTAAAGATAGTCTGTAATGTCTAGCCTAAGACTCTGACAGGGATTGCAGAATTAACTTCTATAGAAACGCGGATAGTGTTTATCTGACAAGGTCCGACAATGTCCAGATAAGATAGAAGGGACCAAATATATCAAGTTTCTAAAAAAAAAAAGATGCCTGTGTCAGACTAGTCTACCTGATTTTCTTATTTTATTGACACGAACACGTGGGAGGTAAAGCTCCGTGGTGACTTATTCTACACTACGACTGAATAGGGAAGCGATTTTGGTGACACGAAGAAACTATTTTGGTGATACGATCATATTATTATGAAGAACAAAAAATTACCAGAACCTAGAGTGTGCACTTTCTCTCGTGTAACCACTCTAAGCTGGTTATCTACTGAACACAGGATGTAGCATTATTAGTGGCGCTTGGAAGTTTGCAATAAGTAATTTGACAAAAACATTTAAGCATGAAGCCTAGCTAGGAAAATGTCTGTGTAAACAGTCCCTTGTGTAGGAAATGGCCCTCACTCTAAGACCCATGCATGGTCGCTCAGAAATTAAAACAGGCACAGCTGCATTAGCAACAGTACTATAGAATAAAGGGGCTCAGTCCACTTTTTTTTTCTTCTTCAAAAAAGGATACGGTAAAACTTGATGGTCAGTCTTCTCTACAGATCGTGACAGCCAGTGCATTTCTAGAATCACTGGAATTCTTGTTTCTGTAAAAAGGTCTTGGTGGAGTCAAACCACTGTGATGTTTCTCAAAACATATACGGCTACTTAGTAAGTGCTGTTTTACTATCTCCACCATCACTGCATAGTAGCAAAGGCTTTTAGTCTTGACATGCGCATTTGTCTCAGGGTCTGGTTTCCTGCCCGCATTGCCAATTTGCCATATGAAAGCGGCGCAGGATTAGAGTGCTCACTGCGCAGACTTGGGGTGCATTAGTATATCATTCTAATCTCAGATTCTTTTAGGAGACAAATAGACGGGTAGGACGGTAAGGAATGTAGGTCTGTACTCTGGCTGGAACGAAAGTGCTTCACCTGATGATGAGAGATTATGATGAAGTGGACGAATGTTCGGCATTATCGACCATTTTCTTTTCAGACAATTTATTTAAACTAAATGCTATCTTTAGGTAGCAGTGCAGTGCACTTGTATGTTTTTAAATTCAGGAGCTGAATGCAAATTTTCATGCACCTGTGTTGAATGTCCTGAAAAACCATTACGAATTTCCTCTTTGAGCTATAAACTTTTTCTCTCTTGCCATACAATAACTTCCAGAATTATCGTGTATTCCTAAATAGTTCACAGAATAAACCAGCCTCGTAGAGAATTATGCTTAATGTATTAAGGAGCTAGCAATGTAGTTGTGAAATCATGGAAGTTGAATGAAAACTGGTTACATGGATGAGGACTTCCATTTGCGACAATTTACTGTTCAGCCACCCTCACCTCCTTAGCAGTAAATATAGAATATAATAGACTTCATCACGAGAAGATGTGCGACATAATATAATGCTTGTTTGAGTTTCACAAAAGTATCACCTATTTTCCAACCGCCCATTTCAGATGTGTGAGAGTTCGCTGCAAATTCATGGGACTCATCGCTGACTTTGAAAAAAAATCGGGGATTTACCTGTTTCTCATAACTTAGTGAACATTCTCAGAGTAACACTTCCATCTTAAGTAACTATAAACACAACAATAAAACAAAAAAGCAGAAGAGACTCAAGGTTTTGAATTTCATTCTTTCGAACCTGCTGTAAACATCCAGGTATTAAATTGTATTCACGAACTCAAATAATGGACAAGTACCCTGGAATATTCCACTGATGTAGCTTTTATCATATTATTGCGTACATGTTGTAACGTTGTTAGTGTTTGCAGATATAAAGATGCGAAGAGATTAAAAAGGAAAGAAAAGAGAAAGTGAAGGAGAAGTTTCTTGTAACGCTTGATGTCGCCTCAAATTCCACATAAAATGGTTACGGTCAGTCGTCAGAAACAGACTAACGCCCGCGCGCCGGGCCAGGCCTGAAATACTAGAACAGGTCTCAAGGACTGTCCTCCAGACATGGCAGCGGCCCAACCCTCCCGACCTAATGTGGAAGCTGTCAGACAGTGAGGTTAACTTGCACCTGTCAAACCCCCTTCCTCCTTCATTAATTTGAATGCATGACTTGGTCGCAGAAGATGAAGAAAAAGAAAAGTCTCAAAGTTACAGTATTAAATGTGTTAAATTGTTCTAATTTTTTTTATTTACTTATGTATATCCAGTGCGGATAGATGTTTTGCAAATAATCATGATGATGATGACGACGTTGATGAAAGAAGAAGAAGCAGGAGGAAGGATGATGATCGTATGGTTGTTTTAACTCTTACACGAATCCCGATGAAGTAATCAAAGATGGTTTAAACTTCTCGGTGAAGTCATAGAGTCATCAGTGTATGCATTTGACCTATTTTGTGAAATAGGACATTCAGCACAGCCGTGAGATAATACGCCATCGGCTGGACGTTCAACTCGGCATTCGCTGATCGTGGTCTTAGCGGGAGGTAATAGCATGGCGTTTATCGCTTGAAATAATATTAGTTGTTTCCCTTCGAGGATAACTCCAAGAGCGCAACCGGATTTTTGCTCCCTTTTGGTATGCCGTCCATTATTTTATCAAGTTTGTTTTTGTGTGTGTGTGTGGGAAGGGNCTGAAGTGTGTCTACTCTCTTATTTTCAGTGGAGAAATCGGGATTTTTTTTTTTCACTATACACATCTCTACTTCAAAATATTGTCTTTAATGTCTAATCTGGTCATGTTGGAACAGTGCCTGGCTTCCATGCCTTCGGAATCCGTGTTGTTGTTTTTTTTTTGTAGGTTTTTGAATAGAGTAATTCACCCTAGGGGATTATAAACACCTCCCAAATAACCAAGAAGCCAAGAACTATTATATCATTATTCAATTTATAAATTAATTTTCCTCTAAATGACTGTCAAATAATACCTGACACATCTAAATCAGACATTCTTACTTATACACTGGTCTTGTCCTGCATACTGTGAATAGAATATGACCTTTGTGCTGTCAGGGGAGAAAATGACTGGGTTTTGCAATTAGGGTGAAAAAGTGCGTGGATGAGTCGAAGAAAGTGTCCTCCTTACTTGTTACTGCATGTATTATCGGACCAGTTCCCCGAATGTTAACAGTTATTCGTAGCCGCATCCCTCTGCTTCTCTCACTGGTCAGCAACAGGCAGAGAGGTGCTCAGCGGTGACTCGTGTCTATTTTATGTTTGCTTTCCTCAGTCGTAAAGTAGCTGTTACAGTGATATTACCTCAACCTTCATGTCTACCGAAAGTTGTCGATTGTCCACTTGAATGGTTTCGTGACAAAACGCCTTAAACACCAGTTTGGGGTTGTGACAGAGAAAGCCAGATAATAAGTATGTTCTTAGCGAAAGGTCAAATTCAACGGTGAAAATTTGTAGAAAACATGTCTTTTCAGAATAGAAATGTGCATGTAGACCAAATACTCCTACTGCTACCTAAAGTCGGCAAACTAAACGAAAAAGTCAAGGTGATGGATAATCCGTTTTGTCACAGACCCCTTAAGTTATTACCTTATGCCGGGCACAGGGTCGTTTTTTTTTACTTGGGGCGGGNGGGGGGGGGGGGGGGGGGAGGGGGGCGCGGCATGGAGGGAGCATGGTTGAGCTGAAAGACGGAGACAGATGGAACGAAAAATAAGTTAAATCTGTCAGCCAGCCAGCCAGCTAGCTAGCTAGCTAGACAGACAGACAGACAATAGGTCTAATAGATAAAGGATCGGGACAGAGAGAGGGGAGACGGGGGAGACAGACAGACATGGAGAGATACTTACAGACAGAAATATTGCACAGACAAAGAGATAAGCTGAAGAAGAGACGGCCACTGAGTGAGACAGAAATGCAGACAAACAGATAAACATCCAGGCATGGAAACGGACAGACAGAGATGCAGGCAGGGATACCGATAGTCACACGTATGTTTAAAAGAAAACATGCGCAGACAAATAGGTAGACCTATACGCAGACAGAACTTCTCATCCGTATTATTCTGTAAAATGAAATACAAAGGGGGAAAGAAGCCACAATGAAACTACGCAGGTGAAGACTTTCTTGACTGACTGGACCTTCAAAAGCTGAGAAACAGTCATTCAACGGCACTCAGCAATGCAACAAACAATTAATTATTCGTTGGAAATCATTAACTGTCTTAAATTTGTAGCCTATGAGATATTGTGTCTCTATGGTATATCAAGTCACGATAATTTTCAAAGTCTTTATTAGGCTGTAGGACAGTAACATAAATTCAATACATAAATAACAGGGAATCAAAGGAATTGCGGACGGAGGGAAGTAAATAAGGAAAGAGAGAGAAAGAAAAAAAGTAAAAACATGTAGACAGAAATAAAAGCGAGAAGGAAAGAACGTCCATGATTTCTGGCCAATAAGCATGGGCTGTTAACCCTTTGGTATCCTTGTTGGCTTGCCGAAAATAGCGAGCAGCTTTAACTTATCTCACTAGCTTCCGGTGAAAATTCCAGGGTGGTTAACTCTCTAATCATGATACATGCTTCTTTCCCATGATGTTTGTTGTTGTTTTTTTTTCTGTTTGTGTGAGAAGGATAATATGAGTTGTCTTCATAAGACCGAACTTATCCAGGAACAGTTTACTTCTGTCTATGCCTGATACCAGTCACTCGCTGTGAACGTATTCTGTTGTCGAAATGGATGACGTCAAAGATTGCCCAGGGGCGGCAGAAGGTCTGAAGGGAAGGAAAGGAACCGAAATCAGTCATTGCCCTGGGAGGGGTGAGCCAGCTTCCCAGTAGTTTGAAATAGGATAACAGCTGTCATGTTTGGTTTTTCTGCAAGAGTTTTTAACCTGCTACTCTTTTGACAAAATAACGACCAGAATGATATCATTGATTTCTTTTCACATACCCATCTTTAAAAAAAATTGCGGGGCGTCTAATCAGTCTTGTTTATAAATGATCAAAACAGACAAAATCTAAAAAGACAACGCCACGATCCCTCGTTTTCTCCTCCCACCCCCTCCCTTTTCCTCCCGTGCCCTTCACTCCCGCCGCCAACGTCCCTCTCGTAGCACTCTTTTTCTTGGTTAGCTAATCTGGCGGCACTAAAGCCCTTATTTGCATGATGGGCTCGCAGGCGGTGACGTCACAGTTTGAGAGGACGACGGGAAGCGTCTAGAGAGTTCCGGTGTTTTCCATGAATAAGTAACTCGTCGTTAACAACATACATTCGCCACGTTAACTCATTCAAGACACCGAGAGACATTGAACGCAGCATCGTAGCTACCTCACTACTCCACAACAGCCCTTTCGCACAACATCCCAGACCCCCCACCCCGACCCAAAACCAGCTTCCCCTAGTAACAGAGGTTGGGCCCCATCGTCATTAACATCACCGACTCCTGGAGGACCCTTACAGCAAGATGACGTCAATCGAGTTAAATTTTAATGTATATTGAGGGGGAGAAAGCGAATCAGGAATGGCTCGATATTTGCAGCCAGCGAATTGCATTTTTTTTGGTGTGACGGGGGAGAGAGGTATGGAGATACTGCGAAGAATACAACTACTGTTGAGGGGTGGAAGGCAGCTAAACAGTCAGTTCTAGAAATTTCTTTGGGGAATAACTGGGGTAGCGATTTATCCAGCTACTTTCATCGTCCGTGTTACCTGTAAGGTCGTATTACTCAAAGAGAAGTGTTCGACCTTATATTAAGGCTGTATTTCAAATGTTACAAAGAAGTAAACGGCCTTATATCAAGGTCATATTCCACATGAGAGAAGTAAATGACCTTATACTAAGATTGTATTCCACATGAATTGAATAGAATTAAACATCCTGATTGTGAGGTCGTTTTCCACATGACTTGATGAGACGTAGACGGCCGTTTGCTAGGACGTCAACGGCTGTTACTAAGGTTATATTCCATATGATTCAAAGAGAAGTAAACGGCCTTATTCTAAGGTTGTATTTCACATAGTAAAGGAAAGTAAACGACCTCATACTGACACTGTATTCCGTAATAGTTGCAGAGAAGTAAACATCCTATTTCTAAGGTCGTACTCCACATGACTTAATAAGATGTAGACGGCCGGGTACTAGGGTCACATCCACATAATATCAAGAGATGTAAATGACTTCTACTAAGATTAATATTCCACATGAATTGACGAAAAGTAAACGAGATTATACTAACGTAGTTTTTAGCTTGATTTAATGGTTGTTATAATATACATCAACATGGACGATGTAAAGATTATTATTATCTTAGCCGAAGAATGTTATGATTACGTCGAATTTATGATTAAGTAGAATCGGTTGTATGAGGTTCAAGATTATCGGAATAGATAGCAGTGCATGCCAGATTGTCAGTCCTTTTATACATCACTGACTTCGTTAAATGACGACTCCATGAGATACTTTCATAGAGAAAACAGTTTGATTCTTGAAAAGTATTGCGATTAATCGGTACTATATGTTGTTTGTGGGTTGGTTTTTTTTTTATTTTATGTTATCGAAAGTATTGTATTTCTTCATTGAAAAGCATATTTTGATTATGCGGAACTGTCTGTGTCCGATATTACTGACCATTATTAAATGCATTTTTTTTTTGAGGGGGTAGTGAGGGGAATGGGAGAGAAGGGCAATGTTGTGGTTAAAATATAAGTGCTGTTAAAAGGATTTCTGAAAATCGTGTTATATACATTATGCATAACCTTCACCGCCTAAGGGTACATTAATAGCGAGTTGCCGGTTTGTAGGTATTATTTTGGCACTCTTTCATCAGCCAATCAGCGGTCCACGGAGGGTTAAAATAAATGGGTTGTCGCGGGACCGAGGCGGGAGCTAATGGGGGAGGGGCGAAGAGAATAATGCGGCGCTAATCATATGCTTGGCACCACAAATCATGAGCTCAAGTATGGAAGAAGATCATAAAACAAAACTATTTTCTGCCTATATCGTTTATCTGACACTTAGCGGAAATCGATGCATTGAGTAAAGACTAGATAATCTAGGCCGAGCGGGCGGGCGGGTCCAAGTGCAGCAGTCTGAGCTCTTTTGCTGACACGAGGGTCTGAGACGAGAAGGGAAGGAGGTGTAAGGAGTTTGAGATGTTAGCATGAGGGTGGGAGGGAAGGAGGGGAGGAAGGAAAGAGAGAGGGTGAGTGAGTGAGTCAGTCAATCAGTCAGTCGGTGGGTCGGTGTGAGTGAGTGAGTGAGTGAGTGAGTGAGTGAGTGAGTGAGTGAGTGAGTGAGTGAGGAGTGAGTGAGTGAGTGAGTGAGTGAGTGAGTGAGTGAAGGCGGGCGGGATGGATGGATGGATGAATGGATGGATGGATGGATGGAGAAATGGATGGATCTGAGCCAAAATAAAATATATCTATATATGTATATATTTAAAAAAAACCAAATTTGCGTGAGGAAACGCACATTGAGGAAAAAAAAAACATTGACAGTAAATTATCTCAGTCATCGGACAGATACCCTTCCCCTCTCCTGCCACCTCTAACCCCTTCACTATGTATGACTGATATGTCCGACCTTACTTTTGTTAAAAACGATAGTATCATTCCATTGTCGTATCCCATATGCCCGTACGTTCTATTTCCTATATAATGAACTAAGCGTCGTACGAGCCCATGAAAGAATATGACGCAACTTAATGGTTAAGGTCCTGAACAGATTATGAAGAATCTGGGGTCTTCATGCTAACAAAAATTAAATGGATGTGACTATGCGATTACAGTTTTCTCCCAATCTCATTCTTCATGAAAGACATATAATAAGCTCTCTGTTGTCTGCTTCAATTTTTATCCGTTTAGGAAAAGGGATGGAGGAGAGGGGGGAGGGGGGCGGGGATGGCGATGAGAAGGGTCAGGCATCTTTTGAAATATCCCTTTCTATTTTGTGAGGACAGGGAGCAAAGTCTTACCAGACGGCTGTCCACTAGAACCACTGGAGCTGGGAGACTGCATTCCAGGCTTAAAAACTATATAAGCCTTTTGAAATTTGAGACCAAAAATTAAAGTTAAGGGAACTAAACAGAAAAACAGAGCGAGAGAAAGAAAGAAAGAAAGAAAGAAAGAAAGAAAGAAAGAAAGAAAGAAAAGAGTCGGTAAGCCCATCCCTATATTTTAATGTCAAACCACTAGGTTTTGTACTGAAACCTCTTAGATTCAGATTTGTGAAATCGTAGTGAATCTAAAAACGTTCCTGTTAAGAGTGTTGTGTGGGATAAAATCCATATTTTTCGTTCAGCGGCACCGGATTCAAGAGCCTTGTTATGAGTTATTGTATTATATTTATCCGTCACGAGTTGAAAATTGATTGTTGTCATATTTACGTCAATATATCGTGAATTGCTATTACTGTTGGAGTTGGGTTTCTGATATTGGAAACTTTCTGGCTAATTTAAGGGCTTGGGTTTTGATGGAACGAGATAGAATAGAAGAGAACTTTATATTGCGAAGTGCGTTTCTTGCACTAATGGTGCACCATAATTTCTTGCCAGATTAGAGGAGTAGCGTAACACTCGTAATCTTTATCCCAACGGTGCACCATACTATCGTGAAGTTCTGTAACTTGTCCGATATGGTGTCCCCCCACGAGTTGACGCACGTTTCGTCAATGAATAAATAAATGGGCGATGCCGGATGCCGGAGTACCGGTTGCCGGTTGCCGATTGTCGATGACGACAGAGGACGTTTCCTTAACTTGTGCTTTCTGTATAGTATGATGCCAGATTGATTGTGCTGCGCCCCATGTGGCCAAAGCGATTCTGAGGAGGAGAGAATTCGTGTGCTTAGACAAACTGCAAATCTAAATTATATTCTGAGTGGCATTCGATGAATAGATTCATGATTTGAACAGTGCTACTGACCTTTCTCTTCGTGGCACTTTGCTGTGATTGCGATGGACATAGGTTTGCTTAGAAAAAGTAACAAGGGCGATTTGTGTGCATGACCAAATGTCTTAATTATACACAGTAATTAGATGAGAAATACTATCCTCCAGAAATGTTTCGGAAAACTTAAGGGAAAATTGATGAATGTCTTTGGATGGTAAAAATTTAGAAATTGGGAAGGGGTTAACTATCCCATTATGAGCATAAAAGCATGTTAACTTAGGTGGAGGTGGTGGGAATTAAAATTTAACGTAAAACTTTCAAAAACATGTTTCCTCAGTAACTAAGTGACATTATATGAACATGTAAGCTTAGCAGGAGGCAGAGTGTAGAGTAATGCTCTCGAATTTCGTCTACAGATTCGACTAGAATACTTTTCATGTTCCTGTGAAACTTATTTAGTCCGTACCAATAATTTGGAAAGTATTAAGTTCCCTTCCTATCTCCTTGTATGACTTACTTACTCCATATGTCTTGACTCCTTTAGCTTATACATAGTATCTAGATTGACAATAATTTACATGTCGAGAATGTTGGCTGTGTGAAAAAGATTTGTTTATACTATTTAACCTCATTTGACACATTTGTTAAACAGCAGACATTATTACGAGTTACATATTTTACTAGTGAAGAAAGGATAAAGATAAGCTGCCAGTCACCCTCTTGGCTGGAAAGAGAAATTAGCAATCGTAATATCTGAGAACTTGAGCACTTACAATGAGGTCTCTTACCATCGTGCTGGATGTACCCTTGGTACATAGCAGTCTTACATGCAGTGTTAGTGTAACTCTTAAAAAATGGTAAGAGATCCCATCGTTAATGCGCAAGCTCTCAATTATGATCGTCCGTGTTGGCATTTAATGTTGTACTGTATATGCCAAAAAAACGGAATTTAGGGTCAAATGAAATCTCTTACAACCGATTTAATGACCTGACGATTTCACATCCTTGTAGATTTGAACTCGTTCAGAGATGTCAATTGTGTTATCAAAATGGGTCTGACATTTTGAATAAAATGATATCAAACTTAATTCGAGCATAACTCTATGGAAAATATGAGCTTTTACTTCAACACTAGGGATATGAAATATTGATATAACATGACTTTATCCCGACATTATAAGATAAAAGTTCAAAGTGTCGTATTAATTCATAACTGCTATTCCCTTTCTTCTTATACCTATTTGATTACCCTGAAATCTTGAGAATGTATTAAGATTTGTGCTGTAAGACATTTTAATATTAAGATCATGGAACATACAGTTTTGTTAGTTCGTCTCGCCGTCCAAGTGTCGACCTCATGCGCCTCACATCTACTTGTCTGAGAGCTTGCGCATTAACGATGGATTCTCTTACCATCGTGTAAGATTTACAGTAGTATATCAGCACTAAATACAACCTTAATAGCGTTCGACATGCAGAGTTAATGTTCTGTTTACGATGGTAAGAGATCCCATTTTTAATGCGCAAGTTCTTTAAAATCGTCGAATAAGGCTCGCATTTCTTTCTTTCTTTTAAGGTTCATCAGTCGTTTGTTATCTCCTACTTCCTCTTTCCCTCTTCAGTATCTCAGCTGAGATCATGTCAGACGTGTGATGTGTCTCCTTCACAATGGATTTCTAGAAGACATGCTTAAAGACATACAATATAAAATTCCTGCTTCCCACTACTTGTTTTCATTTTACATTTGTGTAATAATTCTCTGACAAAAATGGCCACGGCCTTTTCTTTTATCCCAAAGCATGAAAGTTGCTCGCATCCAATTATACAGTGCCAGAGGTAAATTACTCACGTTTTGTTGAAGTCATAGGATATATCAGAATAATTCTACTTATCACAGTTATTTTACACAGCACCACATAAACAAGAATGAAAAGTATTCTATGGTCAGAGTTACTTCACTAACACCATACAAACAAATATTATGAAAAATATTCTGCTTATCATATTTAGTTCACACAGCACCACATACACAAATATATATAAACAAGTATCAGATGTATTCTGTGTATTAGAATGACTTCACTAGCACTATACAAACAAATGTGAAAAGTATTTGGTTTATCAGATGTATTTCACGTAACATCAGATAAACAAATATCAGATTTATTCTACTTATCAGAAGTATTTCGCACAGCACTACATAAACAAGTATAAGAACTATTCTATTTATCAGATTTGTACTATATAGCACTATACAAACAAGTATCAGAAATATTCTACTTTTCAGATTTACTTCACACAGCGCCATGTAAGCCAGGTCAGAAAATATTGTATTTAATTAAGCTATCAGATTATTTCATGTATAACAATTGCTATTCCCCTGTCCGATGAACGTGACCGAATTAGTTTACTCATCATACTCCTTGGTACCCCAGGAGTTATCAGAATTTGTGTGTCATCGCAAGTCAAGCACTACGGTAACCCTAGTTATGATTTTACAAGTCTTTTTGTTTTCCTTATTTGTCTTAAGAATTACAGCTATCAACTTTCTTCTCATCAAAGTCCTCTACAGAAGTGTTCTACCTACAAGAGAGCTGCAATCAGAATTTTATGTATATGCATATTTCTGATTAAAGTTTTTCTGTCAGTGAGAAATAATTTTCTGTTGGAATTTCTCCAATTATAATTCCTACAAGATGTGTATACAGTCTACTCCATTGTAATTACAACTCCAAAGAAACATGGAAAACATTGCCATTATCCGAAGGGTATCTATAGAGTAGCGCTGATTGTTTTAGATTGTTGTTTAGAACGAGATCAAGTAAATATACCCTCTACGGGCCACACTTGAAATTAGAATTCGTATTTTTGAGGAAAGGAAAGGGAAAAAAAAGGTCTGCAATTTATTTCAATGAATGGAGTAGCATTAAGTGTGATAGGATTGGTAATCACATGTGCAAGATTTGATATCTCTCTGGGTAAAAGTTATTCCCATAGCAACGCCATTTTCATCCGTTCCGAATGAGCGTTAGTGCGCCCAGTTTGTTCATCTGAGCGGCCATAATGTGCATGTGAGCTCGGCCATGCATATCCTTATTCACGTGCTGTTTGTATGTCATGCATCGCTGGCCATGCTGCTGTACATTCATTCTGTTCTTGCAGTCGGGCGGCTTCAGCGAAGAGTGCGAATAAGCAGACGGGAATTAAATGAACTTCATTTTCCTTTTCACTCATCTAAGTTTTATTGTATAAATGGATTATTTCTCATAGAGGGAATGAAGTCAATCGGTGTGGCCGAATGTTTTACGGTGTTGGACTCAAAATGACTGCTTGCGCATTAACGATGGGATTTTTTACCATCGTAAAAATTACATCAGTGCATCTGTGCTGAATGAGTTCCGTGTGCAAAGCTAATGTAATTCTTACGATGGTATAAGATCCCATTGTTATTGTGCAAGCTGTTAAATATCAAAAGGTCGGGGAGATCGATTTCAGCCATGATCATGTCGGGAGTGCCATGGGAAAAACTATCATGTACCTTTGCTTAGTCCAATGGTCTGTAAAAGGAGGTAATATTCTGTAGATAGGGAAGGAAAATGTTCGAATGCCATTGAGCTACACTTGTGACTTGGCAAAGACATTTTTTTATGTTTGGTTCCTAGTACGTTGAGAAAGTTACTGAGTGGCCCAGTCTGCTAGGAATGATAACAAAATGAGATCTCGTGCGTAGGCACTGCCTGGATACGAGACCTCTAAACTTCATCATTTATTATAATTGTTTTGTATCAGTAATATTAATATTATCATTATGCACCTTTCTCTCCCTGCGGTCAACGATGTGACCCGTGTGTTGTTCTTAATAATAATTCATCTTGTATGTTTCTAGGATGCTTTCCGATGCAGGCCGTCCATTAACCATTTCCATCCCGTCGCCCCTCAGCTTCGTTCTGTCCTCATGTTCCTAGGAGACAACATATTATCTTGTTTGCGTCATTTCCATTAGGATATGTCACTCACATAATCATAATACGACCAGAAACGGAAAAAAAAGTTCACGCAAATTGCTTCCTGACCTTATCCAAATACAGATATTTAAAGGGAATTATCGCAATATCAGTCTTGACTGTTCTCCTCATTTCGTCCATTTTTAGTTCTGAAGTACAAAGCTATCTCCACTATTTTGATCCGGTACTAATTTTTTGTTTACTTATTACATTTACTTGTAATTGTTTTGTGGTGGTAATTTCTTCAGACTCCTTCGAAAGCGAAAAACATGCGGTAATACTGACAGTTTTAACAGCAGGCAAGGTTATGTCACACGGAGATCCTCATTTGAAGATTCTAGGCAGTTCCATGACGTGACATGTTTACGAACTCTGCTTTCCCATATTCAAGGAACTGAGTTGTTGTCGTTTATGTTGTCCGTCCTTCTATTTTGGGACCCTTGTACTTCAAACAAAAAAAAAAAAAACAAAACCACTTTGAGCCCCGCGTAAATCGGTTGTGGTGGTATTTAGATCTAATGTCCTCTAGGGCGTTTGCCATTTTCAGAGTTTCCACGGGTGTAACGTATGAATTCTTTTTTACTGCATTAAAATCTGCAATACAAGGAACTTTACGAACTCGCTTCAGGTGTTGCACTCAGAAGTTCGAGTTCGCAAGATCTTCGATATCGTGAAGCAATATACGTATAGTGCAAATGATCATGTTGGCTGTATGCATTATCTTTCGGTTATTGTGCCAGCTACAGTGAATATTGCTAATGTTTTGGGAGTTTCCCGTGGTTACCGCAGTGGGTTAACTTACTTACAGATTATGCAAACAATCACATACCTTGGCAAGAAATGGGCGAGAAATTTGAATCAATGATGTTCAAACTTGCGAGGTTTTATTGTATTTATACTCTGTGTTGAGCTATCAGTGAAAAAAGAAGAAGAAGACTATAGTAGTCAGTGAGCTTTGTAAGATGGTACGTCATAGGGAAGGGGGGAAAATGTGAAAGTGGAAAGGTATGGGGAAGAGGCGGGGGCGGGAGGGCACTAATAATAATAATATGTCGTGGAAGTCATCTGCGGCTGGCATTCGAGGAGGGGGCTATAGGCTTCCCAACCTTATACTGACAACCACATAGCAAAAACTGTACATACTGGTGTAGCCACTAGAATTCTATTTCTGTATATATAAATACATTTTAAGGTTGTATTTTTTTTTCACTCACTCACTCACTCACTCACTCACTCACTCACTCACTCACTCACTCACTAACTCACTCACACGCACGCACGCACACACGCACGCACGCACGCACGCACGCACACACACACACATACATACATACATACATACATACATACATACATACATACATACATACATATTAATTAGGTCGTTTGCAAATGTTTGTCAGTTTCCATAGAAATATTCAATCGGTTCTGATGACAGTATCGTTATTCTTATACGAGATCACAGAAATTTAAAAAAAAAATTAAACACGCGACAATATTGTGTGAGGAACACCTAAGCCTCTTCATGCCGATGGAAAAGTTACATGTCATTTTGTGTTTCTCTAAGCGTCATGCATCTGTTATATATTTGGCAACTTGGAAACACATGTATCATTCTTCCGGACAAACCACCACGGCGACAGACTTCGAATTTGATGTTAGGGTACAAAAAGATACATTGGCCATCATGACGGCTTTCAAGTTTTGCCGTCTGGAATCGTTGAATTAAGAAAAACATATTTTGCGAAAAATTCCGATCGTTCTACAGCTATTGGCAATCCTGGTCCAGAAAGGAAACAAACTTTTGTTAACAGATAATGTCATCAAAATTTGCGTGCGCGGACGTATTCGTCGGCGGGAAAAGCAGTCGTGTTATGCCGGGGGCGAGAGGAGGGGAGGGAGAGATCAGAATATAGACAATAGAAAACTGTTCAGTGTAAATTTGGTTATCCCCCCTCCCTTTCCCTGCCTTTCTCCTACCCCAGCAGGGTTGGGACCTCAGCTAGTTTGTAATATGGCATTGTACGTCAACACGTACGCGAACGCTTATATATATATATATATATAAAATATTATATGGCCAGTTTCTTATTGTTTGTCTGCCTCGATGTGTAAACTGTTTAGGGCTGATTGATTAGGCATATGTGTTTGATGTGCCTTGGTTGGGTACTCGTATATAATCTTATAACGATTGAATTGATTCGTCGTAGCTCAGCGGGCGCACGTCCCCTTGTAATCAATTAAGTACACTGCCAACATTTAGGACCTTTTTTTTATTTCTATTGCCTCTTTAATCTCCACAGCTGAGGTGGCAGAGTGCAAGAGCTTATAATAGATTTAAGTCTCGTTATTGGCTTATCTAATTGCTTCGTTTATTTAACTCGTAGGTGAGAAGCAGTTTTTGTTCTCTTTTCTCTTTTCGGTTTGGTTGCCCTTGTGGATTCAGTGGCGTGGGCAGTGGGGCGGGGGGGGGGTGGATCTTTAGGACCTATGTCCCCTCGTTTCTCCTATATACATGCAAAATATGAGTGCCCTCTAAGAAGCCTCCGTCTTTGATGACTGCTTTATCTTCACCGAGTGCCTTCCCCCTCTCCCCCTTCTCAAACCTCCCCAAAACAACCGGTGTGCTGTCTCTACTTGGGCTCCCCCCTGCCTCTACAATCAATGACCGATGTATCATCACTGAATGAGTGAATCCAGCATACTAACGCAGTGCCCCCTTACATTGTCTCCTAACCTTTGCCACTCTACTGTTACCAGGGTATTTGACGTCCTTGGATACCCTACATTCGCCCTCTATAGTACGACTCGTAGCCAATCAATAATCTAATTACTGGAGATCCTAAGACAAATGTTCACTTCTCAAATTGAATCTTTTTTTTTTTTGGTCACATACGGGTACCAGTGTGTAAACCACCATCAAAGCGCGGCTGCCATAATTTGAAATTCACAACAAGATTACACACTTAGCAGAGGANTATGGAATTTACGGTGACGTGAAAAAAACTGGAAGACCTCGTAAAACTTCATGAAGAGATGGCAGTGCTATGAGACTGACAGTGGCGCGATCCCTGACTAGTTCATGTCGCAAAATATGGGCTAATCTGCAGAAAAATGCATTAGCATTAGCATAAGCACCATTTTATGGCGTCTAAGCAAAGAAGTTGGTCTCAAATCGTATAAACCAACCGCAAAACCCTGTTCAGCATCAGCCATGAAGAGGAAGAGATTAGCAATTCTATGAAACATCTTGATTGGGCTGTGGAAAAATGGGAAAGGGTGCTATTTTCAGATTAATCAACTTTACAGCAGTCTGTAGTACGGAAGAGATATGTTCATGTACCCAAAAGGTCACAGATGTGATGAAAAGTGCACAATCTCTACAATGAAGCACCCGCCAGGTCAAGTGATTTGAGGAGCTGTGAGCAAGAACGGGACTGCTGGACTGTATTTTCTTCCTCCAGGCTCCACAAGAATGGTCAAAAGTACGTTGAACAGCCTCAGGAAAAGCTGACATTTCGTATGGAAGTTCACAACAGATCTATTTTCATGCAACATGAAGCACCATGTTATAGGTCAAAGATTGTGCCATAGTCTCTCAAGGAAAATAAGATAGAAGTTCTTGACTGGCCTGGGAACAGCCCTAAGCTGAACCCAACCGAGAATTTATGGAACTATATGAAGGATAAAATGGCAGAGAAGCAGCCTTCTAGTGCTACAGCACTTGTCACTTCCATAAAAGAAGTATGGTTGAAGCAAATAACTGCTGAGTATTGTGAATCTCTTGTGAACAGTATGCCTTGTCGCCTCAGTGCAATGGGTCAGAGCAAAGGAGGACATACAAAATACTAAAGAAAATTATATTTTTTGCCAATTAGCAATTTTTCCCCCTCATATCACCTTTATCATACATTTTCATAATGTTTCATGTTTAATAGATCTCATTTATCAGAACTTTTAGTGAGTTACATTAGCTTTGTTACAAAAACATCAAAATTTGCGAGGTGGTCCCATACTTTTGCAAATGACTGTACATGCAAAATATGAGTACCCTCTAAGAAGCCTCCGTCTTTGATGACTGCTTTATCTTCACCGAGTGCCTTCCCCCTCTCCCCCTTCTCAAACCTCCCCAAAACAACCGGTGTGCTGTCTCTACTTGGGCTCCCCCCTGCCTCTACAATCAATGACCGATGTATCATCACTGAATGAGTGAATCCAGCATACTAACGCAGTGCCCCCTTACATTGTCTCCTAACCTTTGCCACTCTACTGTTACCAGGGTATTTGACGTCCTTGGATACCCTACATTCGCCCTCTATAGTACGACTCGTAGCCAATCAATAATCTAATTACTGGAGATCCTAAGACAAATGTTCACTTCTCAAATTGAATCTTTTTTTTTTTTGGTCACATACGGGTACCAGTGTGTAAACCACCATCAAAGCGCGGCTGCCATAATTTGAAATTCACAACAAGATTACACACTTAGCAGAGGAACACTTGTCACTCTCTCCAGGGTAGGGGGAATGAAAATGCAAACTTGTCTGTCAGGTTATGTAAAAATGCTGCAGTGCGGATAGACCCGGTGCGTCGACTTATTAAAATATCTTTTGAAAATGAGTAATTCCCTTGCTCTTCCATACCTTTTGGTTATCTGCAGGGGAGGTGCCTCTGTGATGAATTCGGTTTGTAGAAAAACATGCAGCGTACACTTAATACTGACAGTGTCGTGCTTTCGCCTCACTGGAGCCAAATGGGCGATGGCACGACCTGTTTTTTCCTCAGCCATGCAAAGAAATTATAGAAATTAACCAAACAGAAAAAAATTGGGGTATTATATCTTTAATTTTTGTTTAGGAAAGAATACAAAAAAAAGATACGAAGCAAAATATTTCAGTAAAGGGTCAGACCTCTTTAACCGCGTATTGATTTTGTTAGTTCAGTTACTAACAGGTAGGCATCTTCGGACAGTAAGCGTAGACATTGTGTATTGAGACATGTATGTTGAGCAATTTGACTTGGCTGATTGTCCTCGATATCCATGACAATTCCAGCTGCAAAACTAAAACTATCTGGCAACCTCTACATCTAGCGTCAATTCATTGTCTTTTCCTGACTTCGCATAGACCACCCAAAAATGGCCAGCTTTTCTCAGGAGCCCATTGACCATTCATTTCTAAATTCCTGTTTCTGAAAAATTGTCTCGACGGACTCACCACACTTCCCTCCCTCCCCCCATCTTCGAACACCGGCTGCCTCTTCCATAGAGATTATTTTTGGGGGAGCAGTGGGGNGGGGGGGGGAAGCATCGCATGGCATCGCAGTGACGGAACTCGTACATTAGAACACATCTGCTCATGTTCCTTGTGGTCAGGGGGCATACAAATTTTGTTGGAGGTGTGTTACTTGTTAAATACGTCTGTCTGTCTGTCTGTCTGTCTGTCTGTCTGTCTGTCTGTCTGTCTGTCTGTCTGTCTGTCTGTCTGTCTGTCTGTCAATTCTCCCTTATCTCCCTCTAGCATGACGTGTCCCTCTAGCAATGATCCAGCCAAACAAATGAGAATCACTATAAATAATTGAGGACCTTGTCCTCGGATTCACGGCAGGACATTCTTTTCAGCGCCACCTCATTTCTTGGCGATGTTCCTCACCCTTCACTTCCTATTCTGTGATTAATTCATTTAACGGGTTTAAATCCGCCAAGAAAAAGAGCGCCTTTTCGAGCACTGGACTTGACAAATGCTATAGTGTCAACAGGAAATATAGTTTGACCGGAAGCCCTTTCTATGTTTTTCAAAAGAATGAATGAACAGACACCAGGTCTTTTGCTGGAAGATCCATGATGACGTCAGTCTGATCCTGTTTGTGTCGAAGTTTCTTTGTGTCCCCACGGAACTCTCGCAGGCACCACTAGCCAGATGCACGTTGGTTATAATTTACAGGGGAATTAGTCTGGCCTTCTACACCGGGTTTCATAAGATTATGTATGATATTATGTGTGTAAATACTTTCCTGTCCTGTACATACTGTTGCTAGCTAGACTTGATCTATGTCTCAGCAATGCTTGACTTGACTGCGCAGAAAGAAACTACAAATAAGTGATTCTTTCAGCGGCGTATCTGAGAGAATACTCTCTGCGGGTATGTGAGTGAGATTATAATTTTCGGGGTGAGGGGAGCATAGGCTTTATTATTAAAATTATATCAGTATGGCAAGCAGTTGGGGCTAAATGGGAGAATAATATTCCCGGAGGCTCAAAATGGGCAAACAGGCGCCAGCGCCCCTTTTATCGACGCTTCTGGGTGTATTTGTGCGAATGCAGGTAGATTCTACTGCAGCCATACCTTTCAGCTCCGGATGTTGATAGTGGTGATGAGGTATTTAACGCATCTGATAGCCACAGCAGGCATGTGCATCACACTGTGAGCAAGATTTTATGAGGCCCTACTCTCAGAGGCGGAAAATGTTGTTTTTTTGTTTTGCGGTCGCGAAAGCCCAGTGACCAAATAATGTATAACCCATACGTTTATTAACGTGTTACGTTAACTACAGTGAACACTACTAATGTTTTGCGAGTTTCCCGCGGCTACGGCATTGCGTTAACTAACGTAAGGATTATATACATACGGCTACAGATCTATGTCGGTTTGAATTTTGAGCCCTGATACTATTTTCTCTGCAACTACTTAAATGTTAAAGTTTTGAGAAAACAACTGTTTGAAATATGAAGGCTTATCAGTGACTTTTCTAGATGCAAGATGAATATTGTTTTTGTGTTTGTTTTTTTTTCTGTTATGCACGCAAGGCCGCACGTGTACACAGCCCTAATTAAGCTCTCAAACATAATTTTCATTTTACCAAATTCTTTTTAAAAATTGCGCAAAAAAAAAAAAACAACCCATAACATCTGCGATCAGACTAGCACATGTAATCTACGACCTCTACTGCATTGTCTGTCTATTTCCTTAGACCATAATAGTGAAGACCCTCAAAATTAAACATTACTGCCCGATCAAAATGGGGAAATGCAAACGTTTGTCTCGTTATCACTGCTGCGATTACTTTTGTTATTTGTTTATTTTGGCAGGCTCTTTTCATTTGCTTTGTTGTTGGTCCTATTTGTTGTCGTCGAAATTTCGTAACGATTGTTATAATAGAAAATAAAATCTGAATCTTAAATGTTAAATCAGTGCCTGTCTGGCAGATTTGATGAGGAATAGTCTTGATGAAGGATAGTCTTCGCTGTTGCGTGGGCCAGAGCTTTCCCCTCCCGCTCCTTTACGGGGACATTGTAAGTTTTCGGACCGATGTGAAAAGAATCTTGCCCTCCCCTCCCCCCTCTTTCGCTACGCCCCCACCTCCTACAGTCTAAGGTCTGATAACCAATAGATTTACCTTCGTTTTCCTTGCTCATTTCCCACGAAATCTCCACCTCTGATAGTTCCTTTCTCGCTTCTCCTGAATGCAGCAAGTATGAGCTGGGCTGGTAGGGTCGGGGTCCTGGATATATATAATAGATCATTATTATTGCCATGTATTCATCATCCTTCCTTATGGCATACTCTTACCTGAAGACAGCGGCAGGTCGATCATAGCTCCGCTTAATAGCAAATCAGCTGGCAAGTTGGTAAAGTTGCAATTATTTATTTACATTATATCAAATGATCAAATAAAAAAAAAATATATATCAAAGATTAATAAGTTCAGAAATTCAAAATATTATGTCGCTGAAATGTACATATCGGCAGATCAGTCTTGCCTGCTAATGCTACACATGTTAAATGTCTGCGTGCTTTGATTATATCATGACTGAAAATCACAAAACATCCAAGGTACGTTTGGATGTTCTGTCCCTACGGCGTCGTGAAAGGGGCCGTTTTTGTATTCTAGGGCAGTCCTCAACAAAGGGTACGTTTTTGGTTGGTGCGCGCCAGTCATAGTGAGGAAGAGTGCACACCTATTAGAGATTTGTTAGAGATGTGATGTGTTTAGTCAGAACCGGAAGAAAAAGATAGGCAACGTGGTTTAAATTTGTTAGCAGAACGTCATATCAACGGCCTTGTGACGGAGGAGGATGTGGCAAGAATGAACGGTGCATGGTATGGATGCTAATTAATACGGCAAAGATATAAGTATAGCAAACACCTGCTCGCAAGTTAGACCACTGTTTTCTGTCTCTTCCGCATTAGTCGCAGCCATCTTGGCTAGCCTAGAGACTTGATACTTTCTTTGCTAAGGAAGAGATGTGGCTTCCCATTCTGTGAATCTGCAGGGACCGAACAAACGCAGCTCTGTCTACCATAAACATGCTCAATATGCATCCTAACATACAACCCCAAAGCATCACATTTTGCATTTTGTTTTTCTTTTTGCTGGTGTGACAAAACTACAGCATCTAGATTAGTGAAAATTGCGACAATTACATAATATACATATGGGTTAATATGCTTAAAATTTTATCCCACTTTTTAAAAATTTTAAATACCGTGGAGTTTGAATTTTTTTTATTTTTTTTTTGGTGGTGGTGGGGGAAGGGGGGAACCTTGCAGTGCAGAATGTTGTTACAAAAATGGAGTAGCCAAATGTAAACTACGCACCATGAGGTTCTGCACCTTCTCTCCACCATATAGTTTTAGGTAGGGAAAATGCCTTCCCTTTCCCACAAAGAAATGGCGTTCGTTTTTTGTGTGAAGGTGAGGCGTTCTCTGAGCGCCAAACAATGTCTACTTATGAACACAGGAGAAAAGAATTTTGATTCTGCGAGCTGCCATAAAACGGTATGAACTGAACCAATAAAATGCCACCAACCTCTGGCAAGCTGCAACACTCTTGGCTGAACACTAATTTTATTATTCAAGCTGAGCACGGGAGGATCGTCGTAGTTTTAGATGTATCACTGCCGTGGACGGTACACAAGTGATAATATCATTACCAACTGTGCTTTCATGTTCACTACATGGTAATGGTTCGCTATATCAGGAGTCTACCAACTTCAAGCTCTCTTCTGCATCAATGTGAATGTATATCCATTAATCACCTTGAACTTCTTGGAACCTCATTTCAAATACTTTGTTTTGGTAAAGAAGGAACAGCTAAGAACGAAGGAATGTGTTAGTCAAGTTTACAAGATAAGGAAGTTCACTCTAAACAGAAGTCATTTTATTATATATTTTAAGTTTGAGTGTAAGCCGTGATGAAACGTGACATGGAATAGTGTAGCTTGTAGCTGCCTGTGATTAGAAAAAATAAAGATAATAAATTTGTCGATTTCTTTCGGGTGACTCCTGTGCAAAGGGCGGTCAACACTCGCATGTTATAGGAAGGCCTTTATAACGATTTCCTTTGTGGATTTAGCGTTGAACTTCAATCTAGCTATTATTAGTAATTAACTAGAACCAGTGGTTTGCGGTTTTTTTTATATGCTGTAATTTGAATAAGTCCGGTTCCATGTGGCGATTTTAGTGTCTCAACATACACATCATTGTAAGTCGTAGAACAACACACTTTGCTGGCTGAATAAAGCGCGTTCGACCTAACCAAATTGCTATCAGTTTAATGAAAAACAATTTTCAGATATCAGATATCCTTGAGGATCTAATTTTCGCTCATTTCGCGAGTCGAGCTCGATTTGCGAAAATTACTTCCGGCGAAATAAAGTTCCGCTCAAAATTTTTAAAGGGCTTAATAAATAATGCCACTTATCATTATTCTTCATTTGGGCATTATCGATTAAAGTGTGTATTTCTGTTACTAAGAAAGGACGTCATTTTGGCGATTTCGTGCCAAGACATGTTAAATACTTTTATTAGGGTTGTTGTTTTTTTCAATTATTAAATGCTAATTACTACCATTCTTTATTTCGACATTATCGATTATAGTAAGTATTTCTATCAGTACTAAGAGTTTCTTGTTTGACGATTTTAGTGCCAAGATATGCCTTTTTTTTTTTTAACGGGCAAACCTATAACCCCATTCTGGATTGCTCTAAATCTCTGTGTCCATATGCCCCACCTTACCCCTTCCGCTCACTCACTCTCTCTCTCTCTCTCTCTCTCTCTTTCTCTTTCACACACACACACACATACACACACACACACACACACACACACACACACACACACACACACGCACGCACGCGCGCGCAATCCACCATGCAGGGCTCCTGAAAATAAGATTCTCACGATATGCCCTATCCAACTTTTCGCGCAAATTAAATCCCCGCGAAAAATAATCACTTCTACAGTATTCGAAAAAAGCATTGCTGTTAGGTGGAGGTTGCGAACAAGCGGAGACGGAAAGATGATGTAATGGTCCCATCTCACAACCCCATTCGTTAGCTTAAGGTCAGCAACCGTACGGTGGATCTTGATATCTATAACTACGTCAAGAATTTTCAGTTAATTCCTGCCTTCATTTAAGCAGCAATCATTTATAATTCAGATTGCTCTGTATAATCTAATCTAGTTAACTCTAAGAATCTTGATTAAAATCGTTACCTCAGAGAATCGTACAACTGACTCCGGTAAATGGCAAACTCTTCCTAATCTGATTTTCTTTACTTTCATAAGGCAGCCTTTTGTGACACTTTTTTAAGACATTGCGATTAGGCATGGTAGAATGTGTTAAGAAATTTGTGAGCCCAGGGTAGGCCTTCAAAGACGGACCTATCAGGTCTCATCCCCTCCAATCACTCTCAGCCAGTAGCTTCTAAACCCTTTACACGGCCAAACCTCTGTTTACATGATNTGTGTGTGTGTGTGTGTGTGTGTGTGTGTGTGTGTGTGTATGTGTGTGTGTGTGTGTTTTGTATTTTAACTATGTGCCTAATTCTCTCTTTATTTCATTACCGGTATTTATTTCGTTTCTTCTGTTCCTAATTTTTCCCTTCAAAATTTTAATGTTTTCAAATTTCAGAGGGCCTAATTTGAGGGTAAGGTTGAAGACGACCGTCTCGCTGTTAGAGCTGTATTTTTTGATAACATTGCACTAGTAGCTCATGATCACTCGTAGAGACTAAAGTAATCGACATCAGGCAACACAAGGAGCACCAGTCGGAGCACGAGTCAAAAATGCTATCTATAACTTTTACTTGCCGCTAATGACATACTGTGGGAAAATATCTGTAGATGCAAAATGTATTCAAGGAGATTCTTTGGCTACGTTTGTTTGGTCCCTGTGACATCGCGAAAGGGGCCGTTCTTGTATCCTGTGGGCAGCCCTTAGAATAAGGTAAGCATTACGTTTTGGTTGGTGCCCGCCAGTCACAGTGAAGAAGTACGCACACCTACTAGAGGTTTTTTTTAGAAATGTGACACCTTTCGCCATCAGCGGAAGAGAAAGCTGGGCATTATGACGGCAACCATCTACGGTTTCAGATTTGTTGGTGGAGCGTCTTTTCAACGGCCTTGTGTCGGAGAAAGGTGTGGCAAAAATTAACGATAGTATGTATGCTAATGAATGAGGCGAAGATATAAGTATAGCAAACACCACTCGCAGGTCAGTGCATTTTTATCTGCTTTTCCGCATTAGTCGCAGTCATTTTGGCTTGCCTAAGGACTGAAACTTTCTTTGCTAAGGAGGAAATTTTAATGTGGCTTGCCCTTTCGTCAAATTGCAGGGATGAAATAAATGCAGCCTATGTTTTTATTTCTCATGAGAAGTACCCGCTCTGTCGTAATCTACCATTACAGGGCCAGTGCCTTTCTTCAGTGTCGAGTTCGTCAGTATGATAGGCCAGGTATGTTGGTAAAGCAGGCAACTTAGCTGTCCATAAACAAACGCCCACTTAGTGACCAATTTGTTACCCCGCCCTCACTCACTTCTTTCCTTTTTTCTTAAACACTGAATAGACCTATAGCGTCTGTGGTGACATGTAAAACCGTTTCCCACAAATTAGGTCGCATTGAAAATCTGATATCATTTTTTTCAGAATTTTTCTCGGCTCTTCTAACAAGATCAGAATTCACTTTATGAGCTCAAAAACGTAAGCATGTTACGATATAATTAGAAAATGGGTCTTTTCCTGCTACTAAAATGGTTGTATTTTGTGTAGCTACAAGGCTTATTTCATGTGGAATATGACACTGGTGTACGTTGACATAGGAGGTATAATTAGGTGAGGGCATCTTTTAAGCTTTCTCCATGATCTCCTTTGTGCAACGCCCCTGCTTTTCTTCAACCCCCCCCCCTTTCATCTTGTCCTCTATCCATTTACTAAATCTCTCTGCACATTTCTGTCTCTTTCTTCTTAGTTCTTTTTCACTCTCTCCATTCATACCTTTATAAGCTACTGTAGATCTACGAGTCTCTCCATCATGTGTTTCTCTGTCTTCTCCTGAATTCTATTTTCCTCTTCGTTTCTTTCTCTTGCTTTAGGCCTTCCTCTCTTTCTCTCATTCTTTTTTTTTCCTTTTTATACACCTCTACCTAACGTCTCTCCATTTTCACTCTTGCATCTTCTTTCTATCTCTCTCACTCTTTTTTTCTCTCTCTGGTATATCTATTCATCCCTCGTTTTTTTTTCCTGCTTCCCATCTCATCAATTCTCTCTCTCTCTCTCTTGCTCTCTCGCTCTCTCTCACGCAATCTCTCTAAACCTACAACTGCTGTTCGATCTTTTCCTCCCCCCTCTCCCTACCTTATCCGAGAGCGTCGCCGTTAATTGCGAGTAATAATTAAATAATAATGAAGGTTGAGTGCCACTCTGACATACCTCCGCCCACGGTCTCATTACTTAGGCGTTAATTTACACACCATGCACTTTCACAGTGAACATTGTCTAACCTTTTTCTATCCTCCACGCCTCGGAAATAGAAAATCCACCTCAGCTACCCTGCAAACGCCATACAAATAGCCTGAAGGGGCGCTCTAAACAGAGCCAAATGATTTCTCTCTCCCCCTCTCTCTCTCTCTCTTCCATTCGTTCTCTCTCACATCCACACGGATAAACACACACATACAAAGCATCAACGCACGCAAGTACTCGCATGCACGCGCGCGCGCGCGCGCACACACACACACACACACACACACACACACACACACACACACACACACGTACACACACATAGATGATCCCTCTGGTAACTATTATCACGAGCTTCCTTCTCCTCTTCAGGTATTCGCTCTCCTCACCATGTCTAGCATTGTCATCTACGTAGGTTCCACACTGTACTGCTAATAAGTGGAGTATAATATCATAACCAGGATCATTAGAAGTGTGAAGACTGGCCACAGTTAAGTAAATATCTATCGATTACTGCGCAGACTTTATGATTATCTTCGCCACCAAAGTCTCTCCATCCACCTCTCCCCAACACTCCAGCCCCAAATCCTATTCTAACACCAATCATCTTTACTCCCGGTGATGCCTTTGCACTGTCATTTACTTCACCAGCCTCTTGGTCCCTCCCTCATCCTCCACCGCCTTTCATTAAGAACAAAAATTCACTTAAACGGTTTAAACCGCGATTCCGCAGTCTCTTGACGGACGGGACCTCCTTGTGCTCCTCCGACCGCTAGAGATAACAACTTTACTCGCTTTGGAGTCGCCGATTTCTTGTTTCGATTATCAAAGTCTTGTGTTTGCCCTCCCCGCAACCAGCGACCGTAATCTGTTGGAGATTGGTCTTCATTGGTAGAACTTTGTTGTGGAGGGGACCTCTCAGGCGACAGTCGCAGTCTGTCGATATCCTCTACCAAAACAGCGTTCAGCCGTCATGAGTGTTTTTTCATGTTCTATTCTAAGACCCTCGTGTTGTTTCATTTAGAGATTAATACCTCCAGAGCGATGCTAAGGCCAGGGTTTGTCATGACGTAAATATGACGTCACGATAAGAAACGCTGGCAACACAGGAAGAGCCTCCTGTCAAACATGTTTAGTGATTCGCTGACTTGCTTCCTGGCGGAGATGACGTAGACATGACGTCAAATCGACGCTGGCAGCGCGAAGGAAGCGACGTTATGGAACAAGAAACCGTGTTGTCGTTTTTCCATTAAGCCCACATGAGACGGGGTTTGCAAAACACGACGTTGGCGCTCCAAAACATGATGTATGCCAGTGATATAAGAAAGGAGATTATTGAATGCTGGTGATATTAAATCACTGGCTTGTGCGTGTCCAGGCCCGAAAGTGTAGTTAAAGCAATGCCATCGGAAAAGCATCACCTTTTTAAAAAGGTTCTACAGAAAAAGGAAACCATTGGAATTGGTTTGAACCTGACTGTCTTCAAAGTAAGTCTTTTAGATCAACAGATATTGCTTTATATATATATATATATAT
>JAWQUT010000072.1:2212487-2229205 GCA_033807755.1 Ellobium chinense
TTACTATTATTATATTTTTGCACGCTTGTTTAGATCTATTTATTAATAGCTAAGTTTTCATGATGCAGGACTAGATTGTTTTGTGTGTGTGTGTGTGTATTCCTATTGCTTCCAAGTAAGGGGTTCAGTTAGCACGAATATCCGCGTGGTTTTGATAAAGTGCCATCACTTTTTGCCCAGACTCGAAAGAGATCTAGTTCTGTTCCAGGATTCGGTATTTTTCAGTCTCTCCCGTTTAAATGTCTTTCTCTTTCTCTCCCAAACATGCACTTTCTTTCTTTGTCACTCTCTCTGTGCCTGTGACTTTCTCTCACTCACCCTCTCTCTCTTTCTCTCTCTCTCTCTCTCTCTCTCTCTCTCTCACACTCTCTTTCTCTCTCTTTTTCGTGTCTGGATGTAGTCTGTTTCTTTCGTATTCTTCTATTTTGAGTCGTTCAAATCACTGCAGGGTAATTATTGCTTATCAACGTGCATGTATCATCTTTCGGAAGTTTGTGATTAGACGTGTTCTTTCTTTAATTGATGTCTGCACGACAATCGTGAACATTACGTCTGCTTTTTCAGTTCTCTTTACTTCCCTTTTACCCCCTCCCCCGCGCTTTCCCCAGTCCCAAACCCAAACTGAAAAAATAGAAATAACAAGATGGCTATTGATCTATTTACATAATTATCGTCCATGTTAGCCTATAATGTCGTATTCCATAAATCTGTGGTGTAGACAAAAACGGGACTGCATGCAACCTCGTTATTTTCCCATAGGTGTCCTCCTTAACTCCTAATACAACTGTTACGTTCTTGAATTTGTTAGCTCCTACATGGATTCTGATGCAATCATTAGAACTGCTTCAAATTCTGAGCAAAATGGTGCTCTATTTTGCGCATGCCTTTTTTTTTTCCGTGTAGAGAGCATGACATGTCTTTAGAGACTACGTAATTAAATTATCCATCATGAAACGAAATTTATCCATTGTATTTTTGACTTGCAGGTTTCTGCTTATGGCATCGTATTTCTTTTTCTCTGTAAAATCTTAATCACACATTTAGTAAATGCGTCACGCCTTCGGTATTCGTTACCTTGGAGGACCTACATAGAGGCCTTGAATACAGCCTTCAGCGACTGTAAAATCAGTTCCCTCATAATCGTCTTGGACGATGTATATTTGGAGATCAGGTGTGAGGGATTCTATTCTAGCCGGTAGATGTCAAAATCGCTGTAATCTGCCCTTCTTCCCAACTCTAATCCTGCCTTTGACCCTCAATCGCTAACCCTTTTACACCTTTGGAGAGTTCCAGAACTGTACCAAATTAGACATAGAACACTTGTAAACTAATATGGCGATATAATATGCTCTACAGCTATAATCAGGGCATTGTTCAATATTTAAAAGCATCCATTGTGATCTAACGGTAATCAAAATGCAGGTCTACCGTTTAATTTCCAAGATGAGGGAAAGTCGAAAAATTGAGGGCTTGCGCTTTATTTCAGTGCATCAGTGCTAAATGCACCCTTAGTAGCGTTCAACATGCAGAGTCGAAGTGATTCTTACGATGGTAAGAAATCCCATCGTTAATGCGCAAGATGTCTGATGACTAGGGGCAAACAGAAGTAAGTCTAGATTAGAGCATTTCGTTAAAGACAGCCTCAGATACAAGCCACACCCACTGTCTTCATTTTACGAATCTGTAAAAGGTTCAGATTAATCTGCCGTTGATTTGTCTGTGTTAGGTCATTGTTTAGTATCTCCAAAAACCACTGAAGTTTTACTTTCTTATACCTGTTTTAGTTTCTATTCTTGTCGTCCGAAAAAAACTCATATGGCCCTGTTCCATTCCATCCAATTTGTGAGAATGTCATGTTTAGATCCATGTTTTGTACTTGTTACAAGAATTGAATAAAATTCTGTTTTGCTCTGTTCCGTTCTTACAAATGACCTGATAATAGAGAATTTTTATTGTCAAGTTCGGATCTCTGACGGACCGTTACAGCAGAGATTGGCATGCGCATATGGCATTTCCTGGTGTTACGAACATATTGCACGGTATAAATATGTGAAATTCTCATTCATTTCTAGTTCGTCAAATGTTATACGATCGTACCACCAATAAATGCCAATAATATAAATATGTTCATGCCTGTCTCAGTCACAACGGTCCGAACAACGAGATCCGAACTTGAAAATAAAAGCTCAATATTGTCAAATTATTGTCGTTTCTGGGTCGTTACAGGTCATTGTTCAAAATCTCTCCATGAAAGGCCGAAGTTTTAAACTTGTCACTAACGACCGAATGATGCTGTATTCTTGTACAGGTAGGAGATCGCAAGCTAAGGAGCTAAGCAATCTTTCTTATCGAACTGCTGGCTAAAGACATGTAATTTTTGTGTCACGAATGCCTTCTTGTTGATGAAAATTCGATACGCATGTCAGAGAGGTGATCTCATTACACCATTCTTCTTTGCGCTTGGATTTTTTTTTTGTTGTTTTTTGTCGAGTAGGCGTTGAAAGATGGAAGAAGGTGATGAGTGAGAAGGAGGCGAAACAGAGGTGTTACCCAGGGCATTAGAAAGGGAACCCTTTTTCAGGCGACATTTTTTGGGCACAATATAGACGACTTCAGTTAAATGATTGCAAGTTCTATTAATCACATCTTCCACGTAACAAAATGCTAGATCCCTAAATAAAAGTCAATGGATACTCGCAACTGTTTTAAATTGCAACTTTTTCCGTGCTCCCGAGGAATAAGCGAAATAGACTAATTATCTCCGCCTGCTTCCGGCGCTTCTGTTTTGGGCACACCATTTTTATTTCTAGAATCTGTCTTTTGGATTAAAACTGCGAAGAGAAATGAACATGTGCATTAATAATGCATTGCGTACCTCTCTCATTAGCCGAAAATATGCCCCTGGCCTTCTGCTCACCTTTTAAGAAGTGAAAAAGTAGGTCTCACGTTAAAAAAAAAATAAAATTATAGTTTCGTAACGAAACTCGTTGACATTAACAAACTTATAGTTTTGCAACGAAACTCGTTGACGTTAACAAACGTTATAGTTTCGCAACGAACCCCCCCCNCCCCCCTTTTTGTTTCGGTAATAAACGCTCTAGAGTTAAGTGAAAATTGCAGTCGCATAGAAAACCTATTCGCAGCAAACTTCCTTCATCAACTTCACTGACTCTACATCAACTGATGGAGAAGAAATATACAGGCCCATGAAAAGCGTTAAAGTACTATCAGTTTGCGACAAGCCAATTTCAACAGAACATGGGAATCACACATTTACACATCCTAATGAGAAGAGTCAGTATTGGTGATTTTCCTTTCGATCCATGGATTGGTTAGTTTTACATAGTAAAATACAATGCGCCGAAAATGGGCGGATTTGGCAGTACCTATGTGGACCAAAAACGGGTTACAAAACGTATACGTGTATATGCGCCGAAAACAGGTTACAAAACGGTGGTTTTTGTTTTTGTGTGTTGTTATCAGTTTAGTGAGATTGTTGTCAACACGCTGAACTAGAACTAGAACGTTGACATGTGTGTGTAAGCAATATCCTTACATTAGTTTACGCACTGCAGTAATCCCAGGAAACTCCCAATTATTGGTATTGTTCATAGTAGTATCGCAGTATGTTAATTATCGTATGGGTTATGCATACGGCCACTCGAGGTTCCAAACTGTCGTAACTCAAGTTACGACTCTTTTTAACTGAAACATATGTGATAGAACATCCCAAGACCCATGTTGTGTCAAATCGGCAAAATTGTGTCTTTAGTGGTTGTGGAGATATTTTACTGTTACTTTCACTCGTAAGTGACGCGGAGCGAAAAAATAGCGACCGAACTATAGTAACTCATGTTACGACAGTTTGGAGTTAAAACCCGGAACAGAAAAGTATCGTATCAACGACATACGATAGTTTGGTTTCAACATGTCACCGTTGTTTATCCCTCATGCGCAGTCGTAATTGGCATAACGCGGTTAGTTCTCCTGTTTTCACATGATAAAAGAGGAACTCGATACGAAAGATAATCTCTAACCCTGCATTTTTACATCATCAGTCCAAAGCGAGCGCTATTTTGTTACTTTTAGCCCTGATGACAGCGGTTGTCAGTTGAAAAAGTGAAAGTACTTGAACTGCAGCTTCCATCGTTGTTTTTTATCTCCTCACGCTGGGGCATTGTCCACTACAATCGAATCTTTTGTTCAAGCAAATGGACTACATAGCTGAGGTAAGAATCAGCTTTGAATAGATCATTAATTTCATTGCTGTCAAATTTAAAGGCTGTTCGGGATCATTAGCGGTCTCTCAAAATAAGCGTCACTACTGCTTTACGTCTCATTCAATAAGTATTCGTTTGGTATTTCATCTGCTTTAAAAATACTGTTGCATATGAGTTTCTTTTTCGATGACTAGCGCATGCAACGAACGTGTGGGAGTGTTTTGAAAGCAAAGGAGGGGCTTTGGTAAAAGATGATTTCCGGGTTGTTTAAAACATGCCACAATGATCTGGGAGGCCCATTAGATGGCCAAGACGGAGAAGCTGGATCTACACGTCATCTGGCTCGATCTCGCAAATGCGTATGGCCCAGTACCACATCAGATGCTATGGCAGGCGTTGGAAATGTACCACGTCCCAGTAAGAATTACGATGCGGATTTACTTCGCTGGTCTCCAGATGAGATTTTCCACCAAGGAAAACACGACGCGATGGCTTGATATACAGGTGGGTATTGCCATGGGATGTACCATTTCCCCGATACTACTTGTGCTGTCCATGCAAGTAATATTGAAAGCTGCAGGGAGCGCAGGGAATGACTCCGACCTAGGACATAGATGTCATATGCCACCACTAAAAGCGTTCATGGATGAGTTCATGACTTCAAAAGAGAGTGAAGCATAGAAAATGTTGAGACGTTTAGACGAACTGATCACGTATGGTGCCGCATGAAATTCAAGCCTAAGAAATCCAGAAGCTTGACTCTGACGAAAGGGAAGCCAGTTGATGTCACTTTCACTGTGGCCGACCAATGAAAACCAGCAGTCGGCGAAGAACCAGTGAAAACTCTTGACAGGCTATATGATGCCCTTCTTCAAGATACCAGTGCTGTCCAGCAAACCAAGAACATGGCAGAAGATGGACTTATCGGCAAGTTCCAAGATTTGGTGCCTCCAGTTCATGCTGATACCAAAGCTGCTATGGCCCCTGCTTGTCTACAAAATAAGCTCAAGTACTGTGGAGGCAATCGAGAGGAAGATTAATAAGTTCACAAGGAAGTGGTTAGGAGTGCCATCATGTTTGATAGACACTGCCCTCTACTGCAAACGTGCCAAACTAGCACTTCCATTCAAGTCGGTATTGGAAGAATATAAAGCTGGGAAACCAGAATAGCAATGATGCTTCAGGAATCATCGGATGCATCGGTTCGGTCTGTCCAACCCACGCTGAAGACTGGAAAGAAATGGAAAGTCGGTGCAGCCGTTGACGCGGCAAAGGAAGCACTACAACTGAAAAAGGTCATCGGCTATACACAAACCAACAGAAGAGGATTTGGCCATGTTGACATTAAATGATGGTCCAGGGCAAACCAGAAGGAGCGAAGAGAAATAGTCTTCGGAGAAATCAGAAATACAGAGGATGAGACACGGGTCCAGAAGGCAGTGCAACAGGTCCAGCAAGGACAACGGACGACATGAGAGAATGCGCTGCAAAGATCTCTCACTTGGAACGACATATGGCACATGGCATCACTGCCATTGAGTTTCATCAGCAGGTCAACGTACGACCTCTTACACACTGGCGCAAACCTCAAGAAAAGGGGAAAGACCACAGATGCTAACTACCCACTCTGCAATGGAGAGCAAACCTTGATGCATGTGATATTGGGTTGCAATGTGGCACTGGCACAAGGGCGATACACATGGCGCCAAAATAGAGTCCTGTGGGTATTAGCTGAGGCCGTCGACATGGCCAGACAAGAGGCAAAAAAGAGACAAATAGCCAAGTTTGTCCCAAAGTATTCCCTCCGCGCAGGGCAGGCAACCAGCAGCAAGTCTGCCACCAAATCTGCCAGTCCTCTGGTGCCAACAGTGTTGGATAGTATGGACGACTGGGAAACAGCAATAGATTTGCCGGGCTGTCAGACGTACTCTGAGGTAATCCGAACAACCACTATGAGACCAGACATCGTCGAGCATTCAGCAAGCTCAAAGCACATGCTGCTGATTGAGCTGACAGTGCCGTTTGCTTCCAGGATGGACGAGCAGCATATGTGCAAAATTGCCAAGTACAGTGACCTTGTTCTCGAACTAAGAAGAGCAGGAATAACGGCTAGAGTAATGGCTTTGGAAGTAGGGCCGAGTGGTATGAAGAGCCCCTCGGTCTTCGATCTACTCAGGTTGCTCGGAAAGCGAGAACGGGCGCGATCACTTACTTTGAAGGATCTGGGAGAGACTGCGGAAAAGAGCTCAGCATGGATATGGACCAAGCTTAGTGAACAGTGGAATGTTGCACAGTAAGTTTAAATATACCTAAAATGCAACTTCTACTATGGCTTCGTGGTGGCAGAGATGAAATGAAGCAAGGAATTAAGGAACTGGAGGTTGCGGGTTCAAATCCCTCCTGAGGAGGGAAAAAATTAACAGAAGGATACTTGGGAGTCATGACCCAAGTGTGCCCCAGCCCCTTTAGAGAAGATCTTCTGCTGCCACGCTCTCCAAGTAAAAGATTTCCCAAGTTTCCTATTGATTTATTAACTTTCAGTTAAAGTTCAGGTCTTCTGTTGCCTTGCTCTCCGAGTTAGAGAGTTTCCTATTTATATTGGATTTCATTTCTGTCTTTACCAACTGATGCAGGGGATGATGTTGTTTCTGAATTTAATCATTTATATAATTTGTGTCATTACTTGTTTATTTGGTTTTAATTCAAAAGTTCTTCACAAAACCAAAAGAAAGCACTGCATACACGCAGTTTCATTTACCATTTATCTGATAGATGGAAGCCATCTACATTGGTTTGTGTTGACAATTCAATATTACTGTCTGATGATTTCACTTCTCTTATACGTGTGGCTCGAAAATGCATACTATAAGTTGTGCAAACCTGTATTAATACTTTCTTTCATGCTTCCCTAGTTGAAGAACGCCTTCGCTGGCTCTGTGATTTGACCGTTATCATTTTATGAATCATGCTCTCTGGGTCTTGTGCGTTAATAAAATGTATGGCGAAAAATACATGTGGTATTGCTTATGGAACCAAACTGTTTATGGTTGTTGAGTGTTGTTGGTAACCTTGATATTTCCTGTTGGTATAATTAATATAAAGTGATGAAGTCGGTAAAGAAAATGAGGATTGACTCTCTGGTTGCTGAGCATACTGGGGCTGGCAAACTTCTCAGCGCTGGAAATTTTGACCATGGGCCATACTTCAAATATTCATTTCAAACATTAAATATTGAAATAAAACCATGAGCTTTAGATATGTTATTTGTTGCTTCAGGATGTTTGTGAATGTGTACTTGGTTTTGATCTATGATCATTACTTTTGCTACAGTGACCACTTGACCGAGGGTCATTTTGCACTCTCCAAAAACGCTTGGGGATGTTCAATAGAAATATTCATAACAAATTAAACAGAATAATAAAATAGGTAAAACTGCAACAAATATGCTCAAATGAACAAAAAACAACAAACAGTTGCTCAAATCCAACTATCTGGTAAAATTTTCAAAATATGAACTATAATGTGGATTCAAATAGGCGAAA
The DNA here is from genome assembly GCA_033807755.1 of Ellobium chinense. Lineage (NCBI taxonomy): Eukaryota > Metazoa > Mollusca > Gastropoda > Ellobiida > Ellobiidae > Ellobium > Ellobium chinense. The sequence goes on from JAWQUT010000072.1 coordinate 2,220,250, forward strand.
ATGCAGAACAAGTTTACAAGAAAAAGCAGCTACCTTAGTTAGTATCTTTTTATTGAAGACCAGTCCATTCATTAATTCTTTTTTGTCTTGTCTTAGCTTTTTGTTTTTGTTCTTCCCCTTCCCCTTTCCTTTTGTAGTAGCACTAGACCTAGAGCTTGACACCCTATCAGCATCAGCCTCTGCCACCACAGTTTCAAATTCTTGATGATGGCACTGGCGATGGCCTTGTCTCCTCACCATCACTATCTTGCCTATCTTCCCTATCGAAGTCTGGATCTAAACATCTGCCTTGAAATAATATATCATCTACAATGGAAGGCTCCATTTCAGACCTATCTGTGTTAAACTCATCAAACGCATCAAAAAGATTTGTGCGAGAAGTTGCCATTTTTTCATGTACTGAAGATGCTTAAACATAAAAAATGTCCAACATATCAAATTCACCTCCCAACGATCTTTGGTGGCCACGAACCATGGCAAAAATTGATGTACTATCGCTTACCAACCCACGGAGGTTTTGACTTCTTATTATCGGTTCCGCAAGGGGTGTGGGAATAGCACTAGTATTTTAGTGAAGTTTCCCGCAGCTGTTGCGGGAGTAGCAGTCAGAAATGTAAGAAGATATTTTCACAGTGAAGCCACCTATACTTAGTCCTTATCAGAAATGCAGAAAACACCAAAAACTCATACATTTAACATGCTATGAGCAAGATTTTATTTCTTACCGTGTAAATTGTAAAGTCGTAAGTTATTTAAAACAAGGTCACTTGCAACATTTTGGAATTCAAACAGTAGTAACTCTAGATACGATGCCGTTAAAGTCGATGGCTTTGCACCCAAAGAGTCGTATCTAAAGATACTATTGTTTAGTTTCAAACTGCAGCACTGAAATGTATCGTAAGTCTCAGATCTAATGAACAACGCTGCATAGAGAAGATTTGATCAATTGGCAGTGAGAGGGTGACTGTCTAGTACCCTCGTACCAAATATCTCATTGATTATTTAAGGCGTCATTAAATAGTGCAGTGTTTTTGCTTCTCCTGAAAAGTGACGATTTTTAGTTACGACAGTTTGGAACCTTACCCTCGCACTGATCTCGGGTCTTTCCTCAACTTTTCTACATACTAAATTCTCTGGTAAAAGGGGTGAGAAGGGTAACGTCTAACGTAAAATGGCTTCCACGATCATGCCCGGTGTGAGGTAGCGTGTAGAACAGAGAATAAGACACGAAAAACGTCATGTGCGCATGCGTACGGAACTTAATGGAAAGTTTAAAAATACCATGGTGAAAACATAACCTCTGTGATGAAATGATTTCAGTTCCTAAATATTCAGCGGAGGGAAACGAGTTTGTTATTTAAGCCAGATGTGTCAAGGATAGAAAATAAAACACCTGGGAAGAGTTTTTCTTAGGAATAATGATTTTAGAGATTTTTGTGAAAAAGTAATATCGGCGTTCGGTAGTCTTGTGTGAAAGCTATTAAGTGTTGTTTAATGATTAATGGCGAGTCGACACATGAAAGACAACTCGTCCCGGATGTTCTAGAGAATTTATTTTTAGAATCTTAGGAAGTGCGAAAAGGGCAGCCGCTTTAGGTGTCTATAAATACCACACAAAATACGCTCGTCCTCCCTCCTTCCCCCTACTCCCTCCTCCTCTCCCCCCNTTTCCAAAAAAAAAATCAGCCCAAACAAATAAAAATGTAATTTTACTGAGCCAAGTTCTGTTTGTCCCGTTCTCCTGCTGGACTTAAGGTTACAGACCTGTAATAGGATTGGACCCTTTTTTCCTCTATGGGCTATATTAACATTTTGAGCTGCCCTCTGAACCCAAAGTTTTAGCTTTCACCCAGACCCATACCAGATTGAAGCCCATTATGTGGCCCAAATTTTAAGACTTACCCAACCCTAGCAAGCCCATTGAAATTTTGAGCTTGGTTGCTATTTGTAAACAGACCCTACATTTTTCACTGGTCAATGCCAAACCCCTCCTCTTCCGCCTGAGCACACCCTTGACCTGGCAGTTCCAGCCCAGGGCTAAATAGTGCCTGGTAAAATAAAGTAAAATGGACACAGATTCCCATGATATCAAAATTTCCCCCCTGGAGCCCTTATTACTGGAAGCAGGGCATGCCAAAAGAGGGAAAAGGGGAGATGAAATATACCCCCTAAGTTGTAGGACCACAAAGTGAAAGTACAGTTACAGGTCTGTAACCATAAGTGAAGAAATTAACTCCCTTGCATTCTTTTGTAAACCAAAGTGGCCTTGGTGCCACAGGGTATCTAACCCGCAACGTCATCAGCCAGCGATGTGAAACCACCGTTGGTACCTCCCGGACTAAATAGGCTACGCTGCGCTACTGCCCATAGATCGTTGGTAGAAATACACCGATCTGAGCGTTTACTTTCAGGATACGGCTATGTCTCTTTTCATGTTCCAGTTATTATAGAACCAATTACTGTAGGTACCCAAGAATACCGTTGTAACACTGAGGGTCTCTATCGTGTTACACATGTCGTTAAGACAACGGCGGCGAGACTGAGCGATTGGAAGAGGGTTGGTGAGGGGAGACAAGGAGACATGATTCATCGTCCTTACATGCTGTGTGGATGAAGAAAAATCTTAGTTTTTTTGTTTTTTTTTAAAGGAGAAGTCAAAATAGTCTTAAGTCAGTCTCCCATGCCCACGCTTATTCCGCCCCTGAACTCTACTGTGAGACCGGTAGTGTCGCCCATATCGTGTGGTCAGGTAAACTGACAAACTGACATTCTAGAAATCTTGACGCTGACCATTGGTCAGATGTTATGCTTGACCTTGAACCCAACAAAGACAGGAGGCACACTCTAAATTTCGTAACAGGAAACAAAATAATACAATTGAGTTCGTTTAATTGTAGTCCGCGTGATCATGCCTTCCCTTAATAAAGCGCTTTTTTATATTGTTGTTGTTTTTCATAGAACACAATATACATCATATCGAAAACAAACAATGGTATTTAATTATAAATTGATGGTTATTAAACTTAAGCATCACTCTTCGTAATGACATACACTGTTTAATACCGTTCTCCCCGTTTGATCGCAACTAGTTCCTTGCTGTCGTGGAATTACGATTATGCGAAATTTACCATGTTGGCAGTGTTAGTTAAGATTAAAACATCTACTATATTGATGGGGTAAGTAGGGATATGGGCAGCAAGCTCACTGTGGCGCATAGGGCACATAATATTTTAAAGGGGGATAAGAATCTGGACCAGTGTTACTGGCCTTGGAGTTGGCATGGGCAGTCTATTCATTATCACTAAGATGTGGTAGCCGCACTGTTATTTTTACACTGGATGTGAGACACAGGACTTACTGACTAATAAAGAAGAGTTAGGATAAGGTTTACGGCGGTAACTTGAGAATCGCAGGAGTTTAATTTTGGTGTTGGGTGAATGCATGGAAATAGTCTAATTAATTACCGTGAAAAATAAAAAAAACAAAAAAACTGTCATTACCTGGAGTCTTTGCCAGTTGTTATCCCATTTTCAAATGTCTGCTTAATTCAAGGCAACAAAGCAGTGTAACGGAACTTCAGTATAACTGGTGGATTAACTAATAGAACAGAACAATATACTATGGAACATACGCATAGTCAATAATATACTTAAATCGCTGAACTCCTTTTCATTCATATTGTGGTCCTTATTGTAAAGTAATTCTGGTTTGTTTCATATTCATGTTGCCTACAACAATTTCAGGACTAACTACCGATTTTTTAAAATATTATTTTTTCCTTTTATGTTTCGGCCTTTATTTCTATAATTAATTTCGTTTTCCTTCTATGTTCCAATCCATTTTTAGTAGTAAATGCCACATTTATTGCCAGCTTGAAGTTAGTCTATTCGCTAATGTTGCAAGCCAGCGCCAAGACTAATCTTAATTCAACAGATGTTGCATCCCACCCGTGCGATACACTTTACTATGCGCACTGCCTTCTTGAGCAAAATCTGGGACTCCTCCGAAGTATCCTTGGGTTAAGATTAGGGACAGGGTTAGGGAGTAGAAAGTATCTTTGAGAGAGCTGCTAGATACTGTCTAGCGTCTCTTTCAGTAGTACGCATCTACTCTTGTCCCTTGTCTACCCTTTTTTTCTGTGGGCGGTCCATGGGTAAAGTCAATCGACTTGACTCCTAAACATAGGACACTCTGGGAGAGTCCTATGAGATTTTGCCCAGTCTTCTTTCATTTTGCGTATTGTACATCCATTAGGCCGTTAGGGCTTTAGTTTATAAATACAATTAATGAAAGTAGCCTCAAAGAGTTCCTATGGTGATCAAGTCAAAGGCAATAGTAAGTTGAAAATGCGGTTAAGTAGAAGAGAATGAATGCCTTTAAGTTTTGAACAATGAGTAACAAAGATTCATACTGTTGTCAGTAGCACCCACTTTTTTCTAAGAATCATTTTTACAAGCTTTTGCATGCAGAATGAAAGTTTTCAATTCAATTTTAACGACTTGCATTTTAGAGTTGAATTGTTGTAGTTTCTTATTCTTATTCCTCTCATGTCTGATGGCATTTCATTCATTCTTTTATCCATTATCAGGTTCACCGCATTTTAAATCAAATTCCCAGCTTTAATTGGGGAGTGAGTAGACACATGCGCATACCAGAATAAAAGGGTAGGCTAACCCAGACTTGATCTAGAGAAGGAAGGGGAAAATGGGAGGAGAAAATGCCTGAAATACAAGTTCGTCTAAATGCATTTGTCAGTCTATAGCTCTCTTCTCCTGCCCTACTATTTGTGAGCATCTATTGATGTACGTTTGCTCCCTACTCCAGTTCAAGTGCTCAGACTTCCATCTTGCATCCCCTCCCCCTTACCCTTTGTCACGACTATGATGGATTTCAATTGCACTCTCTTCCGGCTGTCACTTCAACTGAACCCTCTCTCTCTTTCCCCCCCTCCTCTCTCTCTCTGTCTCTCTCTTTCTTTCCCTCTCTCTGTTACTCACTCTTTTTCTCTCTCCATTTTTCTATCTCCTTCTGGCTTTCTCCCTCTTAACCTTCTGTGTTTTAATCCAAATCTCATGCAAACTTGCTGTTTCCAATCTCCGTAATCCCACCCTTTTCCATTTTCCTTCATTCCTTATCATCGCATCCACATCCTTGTATTTTTCTTTCTCTCTCTCTCTCGCTCTCGTTCTCTCTCTCTCTTTCTCTTCCACTCTTCTTCTACTTCTTCTTCTTCTTCATTCTCCTTTTCTTTCCCTCTCTCCAATTCGCTGTCATACACATTACTATAATTTTCCTCATTTGCCTTCCTTCATTTTTTGCACTCTTATGTTTCATTCTTTTTCTCCCCTCGTTCCCTCCCTCTCCCCTCTCTCTTTCTCTTTCTCTCTCTCTCTCTCAGTCTTTCTCTCCTCCGACTTCTTTCAGCAATACAATAATTCTATCCTTATATTATTCACCTCTTCGCCGGCAACACCAACCGAAAGTGGCTTTTATACAAAGAAAACTTGATATCAGAAAATAGAAAAGAGACAACCGAAACAAGTGATGCTGCAATTGTGTGATTAAAAAGGCCAACAATTTGCCATGGCGGCTAATCCAGAAAGAAGGTGTGACGTGTGTGTCTGACAGAATTGGGGAGAGAAGGGGTGTAGAGGGGAGGGCCAAGACGATGACATTTCCACCTTTTAAGGTTCCTTTCCAAATTTCTCGGAGACCTTCAGCCAATCCATAGAATTCTCATTCCTCACAGCCATCTCTTTCATTTCTCTCTCTTACTCTCTCTCCCTCTCTCTCTCGCTCTCCCCTCTCTCTCTCTCTTTCTCTCTCTCTCTCTCTCCCCTCTGTCTTTTCCCTGCTCTGTTTTTTTCATCTGTCTTAATTCAACCCCCACCCTCCGTGGATTTCTTCAGTACCACTTTTACTCCCCTTTCTCATTTTCTTCTTATTCCATTTTTCTCTTCCCCCCCCCNCTTTTCACTTTTCAAACGCTCCTCTGTTTGTGAAAACTTTTCCTGTTGTTTCTCCCTTTGTCTTTCCTTGTCTCTTCTCTTCTTTGTCTCCCCTTCCCTCCTCCTCTTTCCTCTCATCTGCTAACTGAACATTTCGAAAAAAACATAACGTGCCTGCGCCTCTGACAAGAACAAAATCCAGCCCGTTTTCCGAGCTCCCACTAATCTTATTACTAGAGCTCTGACCGTCCGTGAAGAGAACTGGACGTTTTCTAAATATCAATCTCTTAAAACGTATTGTTCTCATCGGCAAAACAAACTGCATTAGTCATATCTGGTTTGCACACATGGCTCCAAATATGTCAGGAAACATTAGTATTCCTTTAGCTCTCGTAAACATCTTAACATTTAGAAAAGCTAATCTATTTCTGAGAGTTGGCTTTTTTAGTACGTTGGTTTTTACAAGTTTTTGTCGTCAGAATCCTTTTGGTGTGAGAGTCACTACGTTACAGAGCCAGCGGTATCTCAGTAGCGAGCTGATACGTGTACATGTCATCAATTTTGCGCTGGTTCTATTGTGAGCCTCTTCTTTTTATAACTTGTTGGCTGTCCTTTTCTTCTCCAGTTTGACAACGGATATCCGTCCGTGATATAATACTTTCTCTTTAGCCTGTTAAAGTGATTCTATTGGCAGATCCGCGCTATGTTTGAGGCTAAAATATGCAGTATTACGCTGGGTAGATCCAGCTGAGGCGTAGCATTTAGAAATGATAAGGAATTAATTTGGATACCTATATATTAGTCTTTCGACATAATATTTAGCATTAAGTCGATCGATGATGAAGTTTATCCAACAATGAGGGATCAGTATTTAATGCTTTCTCATTCCAGAATGAGCTCTCGTTTAACCTCCTATCAGCATTTGAGAGCTTGCGCATTAACAGTGGGATCTCTTACGATCGTGAGAATTACATTAGTGTAGTGGTGCTGCATGCATCATACGTAAGCGTAGAACATGCAGAGCTGATGTAATTCTTACGATGCTGATAGATCACCCTTGTTAATGCGCAAGCTCTCTTTTGTTAGAAAAATATGTATTCTATATGAGGCGGTTTTTCTATTTTACAATATCTGCAGTGAATTCATGAACAAATATTCATCCGACTTTTTAAGAGAATACTAATAGTGATGAAGTTTTTTAGTGTCATTTTTAGGCTTATATCCTTTCAAATGACTTTACATTACTATTACCCTGGCAAACCAGATCAGTCCTGGACTATTTTATCTCTCTTAAGAGCATAAAGTGCTGCTGTTGTCGCAGGCGCTGATCAGTAGCATTATGACGACATTTTTCGCTGTCCAGAACCAGGTATTCCTTTGACAGGTGGATGGACCAAGAATATGACTAAAGTGTCTTCCCAAAGTATTCCCAAACAGACTATGGCGGGATTCGAACCCACGAGCTTTAGATCCCTATTTAAACACCGCAGCCAGTCTCTTACGCTGCTCCATAGAGGCGAGATGTTTAATAACCAGGCGACGAGTTCCAGTCGATCCATCCCCCACGGGTCACACGCCTTCCTTCTGTCTATCTTTTATCCTTTCTTTCTATTATTCCATTCTCCATTCTCACTTTGTTTTGTCTCGAGAAATGCGGTCTTCTGTTTTGTTGTTGTTTTTTTTTAGTGGGTTTTTTCGATCAGCATAACGTATTTTGTTCTGACAGATAACATTAGTGACGCACCTAGACGAAATGTTAAGTCGATACTCGTTGACCAGAGCTCTATAGCCCAGAGACAAAAATTTATCGAATGAAATATTCTAGGTATTTTTGTTGTTGTTAGTTTTGTTTTATTCTTTGTTTGTTTGTTTCATTGTTCGTTTGTTTGTTTGTTGGTTCGGTTTTTGTTTTTTTTTTGTTTGTTTGTTTCTTTCTGTTTCCCTTTTCAGTCAAAAGATATTAAACTGAGGCAGTTCCTTTTCAGTCGTCACAAAGAGAACGAATTTCGTTAAACCCATCTGGTATACTTTAAGCTGCAGCTAAAATGTGTAATATCGCGTTAGGACTGATTAATAGTGTGAGCGGGCATGAGTCTGGATACTACACTTATAAACCGTATTATTATTATTATTATTTGGCCTGGGCTGCGATTGTTTGGTCTTCGCCAGTGGGCGAAGGGGGTGATCCTCTTCTTCTGTGGGCGGTCCATAGGCAAAGGAAATATCAGTCTCTAGGGAAACCAAAATGGCTGCGACTGATGCAGAAAAGCTAGAAAATAATGCGCCGACTTGCGAGTGCTGTTTACTATACTTAAATCTTTGCCTCATTCATTAGCATACATACCACCGTTGATTTTTGCTACATCCTCCTACGACTCAAGGCCGTTGATCAAAGTTCCACTATCAAAATTGAAATCGTAGATGGTTGCCGCCATTTTGCCAAATTCCAATTTCGGTGAGCGCAGAAGATTCCACCAACTCTTGAGGATGCGCATACTTCCCTTCCGCGACTAACGCGCAGCAACCAAAACCAAAATACCCCTGGCCACGTCAGTTAACTGTAGAATCTAATCACATTAACCTCATTTACTCGAATTCCTTGTTTAGTCGTTGCAAAACTGCAGTCCCTCTTTCAGTACAGAGCTTGAGCATTAACAGTGAGACTAGCGTTACTGCATCTTTGTTGAATGTGCCCTTAGTAGCGTTCAACATGAAGAATCAATGTAATTCTTGCTATGGTGAGGGATCCTGTCTTTAATTTGCAAACTCTCATATACTTTTAGACCATATTTTACATCACGAACTCAGATTTCTGAACTGGTCCACTGAAATTCGAAATAGTATCATTTAACCGTAGTAATTTACAATGCAATCGTTTGTTGTACATTCGCCATGATAGAATTATGTATATAGATCACACAGACCAGCTGGTTGCTTGTAGAAGGTGGCTGATTTTAAGTTTGGATTTATGAAACGGAAGGGAAAAGCGTAGAATGTGTGTGTGTGTG
>JAWQUT010000072.1:2230565-2244585 GCA_033807755.1 Ellobium chinense
CCCCTCCATTTCGATCCCTCCCACTGTCCCCTTCGAGAAACCGAAAAAGACAGCCATCATGTGACCAATCTCTATCTCTCGATTCCCTGATATCACCAGGCACCTCTAGGGTGTCACCCTCGCACCCCGATGCAGGCAACGATAGCAATTGACTCCCCTTTCTCCTACTATTATCGTTAACTGGACTTAAGATTCGGTGAGTTCTAGGAAGGAAATGCTGCCCGCTCTGCTGAGTTCAATGAATATTTTACAGGGGTCCTGCAGATTGCTCTGGTGGGAGAGAAGCCTTTGTTACGAGGGCGGAATCCAGGTGGGGTCTTGGGTATAATGATTTCTAGAGGGGGTGGAGGAGAAGAGAAGGGATGAGTTTGTGCTAGATTTTAGCGTCATTTTCCAACACAGCCGTGGCTGTATCAGAGATTAGGCTTGAAGCCCCGTTTGGTTGCCGATAGGATGGTACTTTTTTAATTATCGCGAAGCCATTAATAGGTTTGAACCCCGGGACCCTTTTGTGCCAAGAGGCAAAGGCTCTTCATCTCGGTCGCCTTGTCGGTCTGGGTGCGATGCAAATACTACAGGGAGTTGTTGCTATGCTGTATCACACAGATATACACCAAATGCGTGCGCACCGGATGAAGTTTAACAGGTTTTTGTAATTGAAACCCAGACCACACCTGGCTTACTGCCGCTTACTGGCAACTTAACGGGGACAAGGGGAAAGTTGAAATACGGTCGGAGCGAAGAAAAAAGGGGGATGTGGTGTTTGCTTTTGATTTTCTTAAACGAATTGTGCAATTAAAGTAACTGCACTTTCGCGAAGTCTATTGTAATTTCAAATATATAAAGATTTATTAATCTCGTAGTCAGGCGGTGTCGAACATGCATCTCACGTTAGTTTTATTGTGCCCAGATCGCTCAATAACTTTTTCGGCGCCCTGAAAACTTGCAGTGACGCTACACAGTCTGTAGGCATCTCTGAAGTATCCACCTACTGAATCAGATGTGAGTGGCATGCTTCCTAGGACATTTGCAGTGAGAACAGGACAGAAATCGAACTGGCGATCATCTGTTGTTGTTGTTGTTGTTGTTGTTGTTGTTGTTGTTGTTGTTGTTGTTGTTGTTGTTGTCGTCGTCGTCGTCGTCGTCGTCGTCGTCGTCGTCGTCGTTTTTTGTCCTGAGACAGAAACCAGAACCATCCGGCCATGCCACTAGAGTTCCAACAGTGTCTTGGTTGCAACGCCAGTGTCGAGGAAAGTCTGGGCGGATTTTACAGCGCCATGATGGTAATGGGAAGTGAAGGCTGAATGTTGAGGGTGAGGATGCAGTAATGATGATCAAAGTGGTGCGGATTTTGTAACACGATTCTCAAACTCACAATGGCCTCTTGAATGGTGATGGCGCTAGGAACGATGTAATTCGACTCTTTGAAGGGCGGCGAGCTAATGTGTGGTACTCGAAGGCGTGGCCAGAATTTCTGCAACTTCAGGTGTCTATGACGAGCATTCTTTTCTAGCACTCGTTATATTCACATGGACACCTTGTTGGAACATTTCCCGTTGCCCGCATTCGCGAAAGTTGAATGGAACGACCAAAAAGTACCGTCATACTGTGACAAGCGAACTGTTTTGAATTTTAATAGGAAAGTCACACAAGTGCTGTTTCACAGCCGTATAGGTCTGAAGTAGTAATAAAATGAAGGAGAAGGGGATATAAATGTCATGAAATGTTGAACAGGTGATTTTGAATCAAAAGTCATTTAGGGGAGTGTTACAGCAAGGCGCTGATATAATTATGTCTTACAGCTAGTCATAATGAGGCGGAAGTCGCTTTCTGGCTTAATGAAGCTATTGAAATGGTACGAAAGCGTTATGCGTGTACTTTCATCAGGTGTCAAAACTTTTAATCGAGCATTATTCTGAACCGAGATATAGCTATTTGAAGTGGCTGAGGATCATCCCATGGAATGGACAAAAATTCTGAGTAAATCAAGATTTAGAACAATTTATATTAATTCATCTAATTTGTCTCACAAAACCAAATCTGTCTACAACTATTGACCATTTGCCTATAAAATCACTGTTTTTTTTGGTGCATATAAATGGTTTTACTGTCATTTTCTGAAACAAGCAAAACTTTTATACTGGATGGCCTTATTCATTTTCAGAGACTGATATCTTCAGTTCCTGGTTTCGTTTATATTGACCGGCTGCAAGACATATGCTTCGTTTCTTATCCTAGCAACCATCACTGGGAACATGTGCTCGTTGTCTCCTTTGACCGTTGATAACCGGCCTTCACAGCGAATGCACAGAACCCCCACCATTTCCACTATTCACACCCTATTGTTCTGAAGTTATAAACAAACGCGTGTACACATTCTCATCAATGCTCTTCAGTGTTCACCCCTCCCCCTCCGTCTAACTTAGCTTGCACTTTTTACGCTTCTGCAGGTTCCAACAGTGCGGATGTGAACTGAACCAATTTTGCTGAATGTTATTTTTCTTATCCCTATCTTCTTTCTCTTTTCCTCCTTCTCGCCACCTTCATTCCCTTCCTCCCGCCCATCCACACACGCATTCACACCCCCATCCTCCTTCCTCCCCCTACATACACATACACACATATTTTTATTAGATCTAGTACATAGCTTGTGTGACTCATAGCTTTTTTTTTTTTTTCTTGTAACGCATCCTGTGATACATACACTACTTCAGTATGCCATCGCTTCCCCAAATCCAGGATCGTGATTTCAGAGGTCATCCTCAGTTCAAAGTACTAGTACTGGTTTCTCGTAATACTGTAGTCAGGACTAACATTAGCAACTAACGTTGCGTCGGAACGAATCAGTGTGAATCCCTTCTCGTCCACAGCAATTCCCCAGGAGAATGAGTCGTTCAAAATCAATTAGCCATGCTCATCTATCAGACTTTAGTTAAAAGATCAGTCCCTGCATGAGGTATCCATGTTCTGGAAACGTTTAGCTGCTCTTAGCGGATGAATGGGATAGATAAGAGAATAGGAACAGATGACTAGAGTGAAGGTCCGTAGTTGAGGGCCAGAGGAAGGGGAGAGAATAGGATGAAAAAAAAAGAATACAATAACGTATAATAACCTATAATGACTGAGCCGACTGCGCTTGATGGGAGCATTGGAAAGAGCCGGTTGGAGGGGTTGAAAGGATCTATTTATTTTGTTGTGGGCTTATTGCACTAGTAACATTGTCTTTTATCAGTTCGAAGAGTGCGGTTACGGATAATGCGACAAACAGGAGTCGAGTGTAAAATAATGTTTCTTACTCTGATTATGATGGACATCCTGATGGTCTCTAGAAATGATAAGCTGTATTCTGCCATAGCATAATTTGACGATGTGTGAAAGGTTTGGTGAATTTCAAGCAAACCCCGGGTGTTATTTCACCTTTGTAACAACATGCACATAGAAAATTTTTTTTTGCTTGGCCGTTGCTTTATAAAGAAAAAAAAAATCTGCAATAGTGTGATAAGTTCCCGTACTTAGGCTTGAAATGTAATGTTATAGAATTGTGTCGGAAGATCTTTTTGAATGTTATGTCTTTTGAGACAGATTTGATAAATTTGCTGTGCAGGGTTTTTAATTGCAAGGAAACGGTATATGAATGGGTCATCAGCGTGACCAAAGCATTAAGCCGCTTGTAGAAAATCATAGACTTCAGTACAATGATGCACATACTGTGTATTGTAAACAGAGACTGTACAGGCACTAAGAAAATATGACTTCTGACTGCTAACAAAACACTCTTACGTAATTAAAGCAATGACCTCGAGAGTACTGCGGGAAATCCCGCTGAAAATCTTGCACCGCAAGATTGGAGATGAACGTGTCACTCTTCTACAGGCCTGCTACGACAACCCGATCTTTAACGAGGATGACACAAAGGGATTTCCCACACAGAACGGAAGCAACAGAACGGGAAAACCCACAGATTATGGAGTCGACGTCTTCGAAGATGGCGTCGATGGCCGTGGCTCCGCCTACTCGGCAGCCAAACGGTCCACTTCCTGCCACGTGGCCAATGACTACATGCACTCTCTTCCACCTTCTCGGTCTATGCCCAATGAGATCACATTCCGCGCACACCGGAAGCGGTCACGCCTCTTCATCCTACTGCTGGTCTGCCTGGTTGTGGTGGTTGCGATGACTATAGGTTTACTCGTCTACTTCTTAGGTGAGTATCACTTCATTTCGTCATAGCCACTATCATAGGGCTGCCAAAAATCATACATTCCTAGTTAAAGTATTGGGCTAAATCATATTTCTATGTACTATTACTTTTTTGTTAATGAAATGAATTTTTGGATTGTATGCTGCATTTTTTTTCTTTTGAGGATAAGGGAAAGGCCTTCAGAGAACGAAGTATATACTTATCTAGTTACACTATGCCAACTGGTTTCCTGAGTAGTTTTCTCTGTTTCTATAGACCTGATCTTTGGGATCTCCAGATCAAATGATTATTGCACACAGCTAACTTGCTATTTTTTGTCCCCCTTACCTGGATTTGCCACCGGCATTCATTCCGAGAGGACCTATATTTTGATTTTGTTAGTGCAATATTTTCTCTTTGACTTTAATTATGATGTTTTACTGCTGCTTTTGCTGCTGCTGGCTGTCGCTGTTGCTGCCATTTGTTGTCATGTGCAAAACGCATTCTCCAGAAAGCTGTTGGGAATGCCTAAATCCTAAAATGTTCATTTCTTCGGCAGCGTCTGACAAGACCCGGGTCTGTTTTCCATGGAAAAAAATGTGGGAAAATAGAATCTATGTCCTTATGTCTAATATACTGACGGAAAAAAGAAAGTGTGTATGGTTTTCAACCTGGATTATAAAAAGATGAAGTAACAAGGTGGTAGTGTTATATATTTTCTGAAACGGCATTTTATTGTGATCATTGTGGTACAAAAAGAAATTTGATTTACACTGATTTACATCACGAAAATCACAGTAGGGCGCAATACCTCTAAATTGAAAACTCACAGAGTCAGTACTTTGTGTGTCCTCCTCGGGCTCCGATGACAGCCTGGCACCGTCGTCTCATTGATCCAACCAGCCCTTGAATGAATGCTTGTGGAATGTTATCCCAGATGTTTTGAAGATCTCTTCCCTCATGTGGCACGTGTAGTGACTGAACATCTCAGAACCAACAATGTTCGAACACTAGATTGGCCTGCAGTATCTCCGGATTTGTCCCCAATCGAACATTTGTGGGACGAAATGGACAGGCGACTAAGGAGGCAACCAGACCAGCTACAAAACCTGAATGAACTGGGAAGAGATCTTCAAAACATCTGGGATAACATTCCACAAGCATTCATTCAACGGCTGATTGGATCAGTGAGACGACGGTGCCAGGCTGTCATCGGAGCCCGAGGAGGACACAAAGTACTGACTCTGTGAGTTTTCAGTTTAGGGGTGTTGCGCCCTACTGTGATTTTCGTGATGTAAATCAGTGTAAATCAAATTTCTTTTTGTACCACAATGATCACAATAAAATGCCGTTTCAGAAAATATATAACACTACTACCTTGTGTACTTCGTCTTTTTATAATCTAGGTTGAAAACCATACACACTTTCTTTTTTTCCGTCAGTATATGAAAAATTAACATCAGCTCCCGACTAAGATGTTTGAAATACTAAAGGAAAGACATTTGAGAAGTGGACACTGGAGCCAGATAGACATACTGACCTCTGTGAAACTAGGTTTAGATAATTCCAAGAAAACACTGTCTCTATGACTGTTTCCTGCGAGAATACAATAGATGATTGAACTGCCCGAATTGCTCTTTGAAACCAGTTTAATATCTAAGCTAGGGTAATCCTCTAGTCCTGGCATGTCTCGGAGAAAGACATCTAAGCACAGGTCGAGCTGACCCATGCACATCTCATGTAGAACCCATAGATTATATTTTGCCTAAAATATGATACAGATAAACTATTCTTGATGGAATTGTCCAGAAGATGTTATTCATAAAACATTTAATTGGACGACACAGGAACTATAAATCTGTATGTATGAATCTTATCGCATTTATCAGTCATGCGTAGCATGCAAAAATGTCTGCTGCTGTCATGAGCTCCATTGCATATAGAACTTCTGTTGGGGTCTGCAGCAGAAATATTATATGAATAAATTCTGTCATTGAGACAAGCAGTCTCTGTCCACAGCCTCGTCTGGCTCCGGTTTGTCTGAAGACCGAAATGAAGTGAATAAATTGGTGATGGTTGGCACCAGGACCCTGCCTGGCTGCCACTAGGAGAAATGTCGTAAGGCTAACCCCCTCGTCAAAAGCACATTATGTTGAATGGCCAGAGTAATTACCTTGGGAAAGGGTCATTCCGGAACCATTTTCCAAGTCCAAGACGGCCTGGCCATTATTTGGCCGTTTTTGTAATGGTCAGGGGGTCCTTAATGACCCTTAGACCTTAAATGTGAAATGGATTTGTTCCTACTTCTAGATGGATAGCGAATTCTGGACCAGGGACGCTGTTACTGTGTGGTTGTTACAACATCAGTACCTCCCAGTCCGCTCTACCCAATACAGGTGGCTCTTACAATATCATTTTCNTACCTATCTACCTATGTACCTACCAACCTACCTACCTACCTCTCTCTCCTACCTGAATCGCAGACCTTCTCTTCATGGCTTAATTTTTTATACAAAACAAGTGTAAGATACCTTTCACAGTAAAACTAGGGCGTTTACCTGGCCATGTTGGAAATAATAATAATACCATTTCAGCGGCGCTCTCAAACTAGAAGACTTCAAGGTCCCCTGTGCATTACAATAAACATTATTATGGCAATACTCATACACACGTCATCATATATACTAATATTCTTGATACAATACACTGTATATTAGGGACAATCCAAATGTGTGAAAACAGTGTGTTTTTGATTGACGCTTATCGATCTTCATTCCCATAATTTACGAGTATACAGGGAGAAAGTTCTATATTTTGGCATTATGGTTAAAGAAAATTTTCCGTCGCCTCTGATCTTTTAAAGACTTATTTTTCATGTTTCTTGATAACCTCAGCTGACGTGATGGGTACATAATAACGTAAATGGTAGGTAAACTGATTATGGACGTTTACTGTTATACATGTATACACAATTAAGGCATATTGTGGCCAATATGCACTTGGTATTTTGTTCTACCAGTAGCTAGGGCAAGGTCCTGAAAAGAGGTGATACTGAATGTGTTTTTCTAGTTTTGTTCACTCCCAAAAGCAAGCCTTAATATTAGTCCATCCCTCCATAAGACCATAACAGACATTCCACATTAATGTTTTAAATATATCTCACCCACGAAAATGTTTTAAAAGCCTAGCAAAACAGAACGGTGGGTTATTTAGTCATCACACAAGTTATCCGCCACTTTTAATAGTTTTCAGCAGGCCTGGGCAGTTGGTTATTTATTACGCCTCATGTTAACATGCATCAACATGGTGAGACCAAAAATTAGTGCGTTCGTTGGTGTGTAAATCTACATTATTTATGCTTCTTAGTCTCAGACACCTTTCCACGGAACATGCCTCTCATAAGAAGACCTATGCTTGTGCGAAACCAGGCTTGGAGCACAAGAGGATGTCCACCAGGACTGTCTTTTCAGAGGGTGGTTGGTAAGACATGTTGGTCCAACCCTGTGGACTAAATCTTGAAGCCATGGGGCAGTTAATCTGACCTGCACCATACGATCCAATTCCGGATCCAAATTAACTTGAAGACATGACTCGGATAGCAAAAGAATAACAAGATTGTTCATTTAGCATTGCCGAGCTTTCACCGTTATAGGTGATGAAGTTGAGCAACATATGGGCGTTATGAGAAGATTTCCAAGTGGCTTTATTATAATGAACGATAATAAGCGATAAAAAATTCCCATATAAATGCCATCGTCTGTCTTGCAATGGCCCCGCCGCTATTACAATCCAAGTCGGGTGACCTGCGAGACCGTATGACGTCATCGTCTATCACAGAACAATCACAGTCAAATAATACAAGATGGAACTCTACGATTGAATCTCCATCTTGGGGTGATCAGTTCCGCCTAGGGCAGTCTTGAGCAGATGAATCAGATCAGAGGTGTAAACTGGGGGCAGGGTGCGAAACAGCAAGAGGCGAGGGGAGAGTTATGAGTATGAGATTCCTCCACTTTATAACTGTGACAAAAGGGCACTATCGATGAGACAGTTGTGGGGGAGGCGGGGGAGGCATAAAGGAAGGCATAAAGATTGTTGGGGTGGGACACTCATATTCTGGTGAGACACCGAGAAATTGAAGTCATGGGAGGCAACTGCAGCTGAAGGAGAAGAGTGCCCGCGAGGCACAGGTTGGTTTTTTTTGGGGGGGANGGGGGGGCCGACTTGGGAGAGAGGTTATCAACACCACTGCCATGAGGACAACTTAAATGTATTGTTTTCGTGGCATCACCGCTGACTCAAAAGCTAAATATGACAGTAGAGTTGGAAGATTCTGAAGACGCGGGGGGCGGGAGAGGTGGGAAGCCATTTTTTGACAAATTACCTCCTCCCAGTAACTAGTACCGCCCCTGGCCTAGACAAGGTCAGACTCACCTCATCATGATGTACCCGCAGTCTGCCAGCGGAAGCACAGCCAACATCATACACGCCATTAATCCCGGCTTAACCTAAGACAATCACATGGCTCGCCCAAATCGTTTTGTTTGCATATTGCCAATGTTCTTGCCGACACAGCAGATTGATCGTAATGCAAATCTGCACAGCTGAAATAAGTTATTCGTTTGGCTTTTTATTTTATTGTTTTGTGTGTGTTTCCTAGATGTTTCTGATATGATCAAAACGTGGCATTTTTGCGTCTGATGACAATATTAGAAGGTCTGGAGTCTGGAGCTCGAAGACATTGGAAATGGCTGAATCTCACTGAACCACGCACTCTGCTGTCCAACGCCCACGCTTTTGTTTTTTCCATCGAGGCTGCCAATACAGCAAGTCCTATACTTGAGCTGCGAGAAGCTAATTTAACCCGTAGGGGCCATTCTCCTTAAACTTCGATGGTATTTTTTCCGACCCTAGAAGAAAATCTCTTGACGCTGCTTTGCGGTATCACCGGATATTGTCCTGAAGTCCAGCATTTGACGAAGCTATCGTAAGGTCACATTTTGAGGACAGTAGAAGCTGTACATCCTGAGGGAAGGCTTTGCAGGACAGTATCCTATTGTCTCAGGAAAATATTCTAAACACTGAATTTGAGAAGACGATATCTGATTATCCTATGGCAATTTCTAATGTCTTAGCGTCCTCTGTAGGAGAATTATCCTACCATATTTAAGGCCTTTGCTTCCTGTGGGCAATATCTAATGTCGTAGCATCCTCCAGAGGGCAATATCCAACTGTATCTAAAGGCACTATATATATTCTGAGGGCAATATCTAACGTTGTAACATCCTCCATAGGGCAATATCTTATCGTATCTTAGGGCGGTATTTGTATTCCGGGGGACAATATCTATTGAACTTTGTCGAAGAGAACAGCAGTCAGCTATCCTCACTTCTGATCGTTGTGTCGCCACAGTTTCTGGGGAAAATGTCTTTTAAAATTGAATGGGGGTATCCCATTACTTGGACTGTGGGGATAGTATTAACAACCGTTTGACTCTGATAATTTTTTTTCCTCATGTCTTAAGTTCCAAAGACAGCGACAAAATATCTTTCGCCTTATGAAGAAACTGCTGAGTTTTCTATAATTTATTTCTGGTACTTCGTTTCTTGGACGCGTACCTTTGAAATAATCTATAGAATTTAATTTCCTTAACGCATTTTCCTGGCAGAAAATTCTGGTGAGCTCCTTTTGTCGACTAGCCTCCGTATTTCCGCCCCACATCTGGAAGAAATTTAGAGAAAACAGCTTGTTAATTCTCTAGTTTCTCTTCATTTGATCGCCCTTGTAGTAAACCAATATAGTTTTCATTTTGATTGATTTATTCTGTCTCCCTGTCGTCACCCCCCCCCCTCATCCGCCACCCCTCCCCACCGGCTTTCCCAGTGAAACCATCGGGCTGATTTGTCCGGCAAAAGTACTATAGTTTTTCTTCTTTGATTATTGAATGTAATAGTCGGTGGAAATAGACATAAGCGCATTTCTGTATCATCTTACCGAGCCTCCATTCGATTGTGATTACATTCACCGCAGATTTTGTATGTTAGGCTTAGATATCGGCTACTGCATGGGTAAAATCTGGACTGGGGCTTTGGTGTACGGTCATTTATATGTGCTCTGTGGCAGCACAACGTCCACTACTGCTGTAAGACCCCTCCTTACGTCAGTAGGACCTCCTTACATCAGTAGAACCTCCTCCTTATCACGTTAGCGCTTGGTAACGTAACTTTGCCATGATCATGTGCGCTGATGCCTTACATCCAGCGGATGAGACTTACCAAGGCGTCATGCGGCAAAGATCTATGTATTCTACTTTGACTACACAAGTTAGACCTACTGCTGTTTCGTTAAGAGAAAACATGGATAAAGTGACATTTGTGACATCGTCTCAAACAGAGATGTAACCTTGGGCTGATGAGAAACAAATCTTAACACACATACAAAGAATTCTAACAGTTTCATGTAGGGAACGAAATACATGTGCCAGTGAACACTGGGATATCACAATCTCTGCACCATCGTCAGCGTTCTCCTGGGGTCATACCTGCCACAGACGATTGCGCCCAGTAACCCTCTTTGGTTATAGTGAGACACATCAACAAAGGCTGGACAACCCATGGCGTCATTGATCCCAGTGGTCAGCCAACAAAAACAGTAACTGTTATAACTGTCATACGGTCATTGTCAGTCTGTTGATCGTTGTCAGTATTATCTGTGAGCATGTTGTAGCTGCTGTGCGCATCCCTAATTGTGTCACTACAAATGTTATGAAAAATACCCATGGAAGATATTTACTTTTCTTCTTTTTTTTTGTTACTGCCGGCAGGAGCCCGTTCATCACCATCGTCGTCTTCGTCTTCATCATCATCGTTGTCATCAACATCCTCACCTGGTAAGTAGAACAGAAAGTCAAGACAGCAACGTCTCAAGCTCGCACTGGCATGAGACCGACTGGAATATAAGTGCAGAGTGTATTTACTGTATTCAGTATTGTGCTTTCTGTTTACATGTATAATATGGTCGGTCATAAAATAGGACAGAATTCCTAATTCTATTTCAACAACTGATTAAACCTATCCCTCTATTATAGCCATAGCATCCCTATGTAAAGCCACTGAACTAGGCTTTTTATTTTTTCCTCTTTTCATTGGGTGAAATGGTTTACCACGTGCAGACTTCTTCCAGCGGCGATGCGAAGACATCCTTTTTGCTACAAGATTCTGTGTAGCACTCATTTCTCTGAGGTTCTTTTGTTGTTGTTTTTGTTGTTTTCAACTTGAAGGGAATACCCTCAATAAGATCATTTTGAAGAGATAGAAGGAAGACTTGGCAGACCATTTCGCTCAGTAGCTTTCAGTGCCACTACCACGAAGTGCCACTGAACACTAACATTCAGAGAATAGCTTTGCTCTGCTCATAAATAAGTACTCCTGATTCACACGAGTAGAATGAGAAAAAATATGGATGGAATACTCGGTGTTATTGGCTGTGTTAGCGCCAACGTTGTTTTTTTTTTCCTCTTTTCAGTAATAACCTTAGCCAATGAAGACTATATTCCTGTCTTACTATTATTGGCTGATTTAGTGTAAGAATAGTGTATGTTTCGTTTCAGTGATAACCATAGCCAACATACAGGGCAGCCTTACTATTATCGCCGGGCCTTTCGCCGTGTACAACCCCAACATGGCGGATTCTTCCTCCCCAGCTTTCATCTTAACTAGAAATGCTTTTGTATTTAAGGTAGGTATTGTGGATGGATGGATGGATGGATGGATGGATGGATGGATGGATGGATGGATGGATGGATGGAGTCTTGCTTACATCGTTTTCTAGACACTGCAAAGAAATAGCTCCATAGGAGACGAACAGACTCCGACACAATTTTTTGGAGTCCAGTCTTTTGAAATGACCAGATAGTTCTTGCAAATGACAATCATACATGAAGGAAATCAAATTTATAATTCTAGCCATCCAAAGATTTAGACACTCTCCCCCCTGCTCCCCTACCCCNNNCCGCGCCCTCACACAAAAAAATGTCGTCATTGTAGATGATAATGAGAACAAGGAAGATGATGAAAAAGAACGAAGCACAGTCATCAAGGAGCCCCTATCAGACTCAACAGGCATTTAGACGTCAATTATATCACTTTAAAGATTTTAGAAAAGACTGGAGGGTAATGAGAAAGAAAAATACGGTTTGGAAGATATGAATCTTTAAATGACAAAGACGCAGAAGCCTGTTCGAGGCAAATCACCATTCCGAAATGCAAGGAAACCTGTGACGAGGGCGGGTGGTGGATGAAGACGAAAATGAGAAAGGGGGAATGGAATTGTGGGACATTTTAACCAAACAAGACTTGACTTTTTAGTCAAGGAAATAAATCGATGACGTGTACACAAGCCGCTTCGGTTTATGAAAACAAACTTTACGATAGAAAAAAGAACGGTCGATTAAATTCCGGCGGCTTTATTCAAAAAGTGCTACATTTTAAAGTTGAACACACAATATTTAAGACTAAAAAGTTGTTTAATAGTAGGAAAACGAATGTTTTAATTAGATTAGCAAAATACACTAAAATTGTGTTGTAAAAATTTCAGTAACGCTATAGAGCTATTACGAATTAGTGGCAAAAAGAAATAACTGTAAGGAATGAATGCTTAGCAGAGCAAGTAAATTAATGGTCTACATATTATACGTTAATTACAAAATATACATGTATATATATGAACGGTTAAAAGTGTGAATTTGGTAGTCATAATGCTTTAAACGTTTATGTGCTGTTTCGTCGTATATTGTATCGTTCGTTTATGTACCACAACTGGGGACTGGGCTCATATCAGTGAACTTGTTAAACTAGATTTCCTTACCACCATCAGTCCATAAAATAAAGGTAGGAGGGATTATGAGAAAATGCAGTACTAGGCAATAAGAGACTGAAGATTACATCATTTCAAGAAGTTTATCAAGTTTGGAGTTGTTTTGTTGTCTTTTTTACTAAATGAAGAATGAAGTTCGAGATCGTAAGCGTCTAAGCATTAAAATACCGGTTTTGCAATGCTGGATTTTTAATTTGCCAAACTGGTTGCAGTTCACAATGTGGAGAATTTTTGTGTTTGCTTTTAAAACTACATTCATTCTTCATTTAAGGATTGGTTTACCCTTCTCAGTCAGTTTTGTCGGTCACATACATCTTTACAGTATTTTTGTGTTGACCCATGGTCCTGTTTTAAATTGCGTTGTGTGCGACCTTCTGAGGTAACTTTTTCACAAGCGGTCTCCAAACCTATTATACGCTCAGGTCTCACCACTTCTGGCACTGGTGTTATGATACTGGACTAGATATAAATGATTTTACTGGTGTATGGAATGCTCAGCTGTTATTGAAGAGGATAGACGGTGCATGCTGGTATGTTTTATCTGTCGACGTCAACCCAAGGGAGTCAATGTCCGCTTTGTAAGTTTTCAGATTTCGGAACTCGTTAAGACCATTATAGTCCGTAAACCATTACAAGTGAGCCCGCTTCTGGCCGTGTCTCGGAACCTTTGTGGTCATCGATCCTGCAATCAAGAAATCGTGTTCTCATGATGGGAGCTCTTCAGCGCCGGCTGTTTGTCGAGCGTGACCGCCTCTCTGATTATGGTCCTTTGAAATAAGGTCCAGTCTTTGCTCGCATTGGACACATTCTATCATACAAAGGCATGGGCCTTTTTAAGTAAGAGTTGGTTAGTCTATCAGCCCTGTTGACTCCATTGCAGATCTCGCGATTTCTTGTAATGATTTATTTTTTTTGGTTGTTTTTTTTTAGATAGAGCTGAAGTAGTGAATAAGTGGAAGGCAGTAA
>JAWQUT010000072.1:2246253-2278446 GCA_033807755.1 Ellobium chinense
AGAGAGAGAGAGAGAGAGAGAGAGAGAGATGCAAAGAAATTGCTCCTTAATCATCGAAAGGCTTCTGCACTTCTGAATCCTATGACAGCTCTGGCAGCATTAACAAAAATGTTCCAGTTTTGACTCAGCGTAATCATAGCAGTGAATATCATCAAATTGGTGTCGTTTTTAATAAGAGTCTGGTAAAAATTCTTGTCCAAATATATTTCAGAATTATGTCTATTCACTGACGATTAGATTAGGCCTAATTGTATGACAGCCCAACATTATTTTCCATTTAGGGGAGAGGACTGATTGCTGGCTGTCAATATCTCTTAAGACCTGCTTCTGTGAACCCCTGAAATATTCTCTTTACAACCCTGTACAAGAAATTTCTCAACGGCCCAGTTTTCTTTAAAGTTTACAATGTGTACCAAGACTGAATTCAAAACTACAGGGCTGTCATTAATTTTTGGAGAAAAAAAGTCTCATAGTTAAAAGGATCACGCTTAAACTTTTTAGCCATGAAAACTCTTCTGCACATAGAGTCATATCCATCATCATGAATGGACCTTAAAACCGTACAATATTCTGCGACAGTGTTCACACATACGAGTTCTATTCTGCATGGTCTGTACAAAA
Source organism: Ellobium chinense (assembly GCA_033807755.1). NCBI lineage: Eukaryota > Metazoa > Mollusca > Gastropoda > Ellobiida > Ellobiidae > Ellobium > Ellobium chinense. Next base: position 2,246,875 of record JAWQUT010000072.1, read on the forward strand.
GACAAAATGTTTTAGTTTATTGCTACTGTGGATATGTTGCTAGTGTCTTAATATTGTCCGATAAGAGTGTGAAATTTGTATTAAGTTTCCCTTCCTTTAGTTTTTTTTTCTTTTTTTCTTTCCACAATTTTGAACTTCTTAGCCTGACACCCCTCTATTTCCCCTTCCTCCTTCATTGTGATTATTTCATAAGCACAAAGGTCGTTTATTTGACAATAATTTGACATCGCAAGCAAGTTTTCCTCTTAGCCTCCTCATGTTGAATATATGTTTTGACTTGCACAAAATGTCAGCACTCAGCTAAAGTTATTTTGAGAGGGCTTGTCAGTTTTAAGTAGAAGTGATCGATACAAAGCATCAATTCAAGCGGTGTCCTGGTATCGAAAACGTCATAATGTGTTTTATCTGGACAAAGTTTTCCACAAAAAGAGGGGCATTCCGAAGGTTAGGGTATCACTTATGAACACTTAATCTATTTCGAAATCTGAGACATTACATCAAGGTTGCTTGGCATTTATAAGGACAAAAGTTTTGCTTCCAAATGGGATGTGGAGTCAACCAGATCCCGCGGTTTGCATAACGTTATCGAACATTGGAGTAATCTAACACGATATGAAGAAACCAGGTAATCGAATGGAACTCTTTTAAGACATTGCGTCATTGATGGATTTATTCCCTCTATGTCACTTTCTTGCTCTTTGTTCTAGACCTCTATAGTATGTTTTCTACTTCATATCCTCTCTGCATTTTTTGATCTACTAATATACGTTTGTTTTTAAGATTTGGTTTTGTTTGTTTTTTTTTTGCTTTCAGATTGATAAAGTGTTAATGTCTTCACATTTTGCCAGTTTGTACAATAGAACCCAGTTATTATACCTCAGGTGAGTGTCTTGTCATTTCTGTCTTAGATATTTTTTTTTTTATCTTCACACTAATTTCGTGGAGAAATTGAAAATGAGTAATGTCATTATATGTGGCTAAAAAGAGATCATAATGAGTATGGTAAGGTCAAGTCTAACAACAGATGACACCAAAGGTAAGATCAAACCTTAGAGACAGTTTTAACCTAACCACGGTGTCGGGATGCCAGAGGGTGGATGAGATTCAGAGAGTGCAACAGTTTTCTTTTACTGGATCATCCACCATTTTCTGCGCCGCAGTTATCTGGGGTTAGAGATGAGATCAAACCAGGGGTCCTTGTAATCAGAGTTTTCTTACACCCGCACCTAAAAATCAATCAGTGCCATTAATTACCTTGATCGGGGTTAGCAAAATGTAAGTCTTCGTTAGGTGTGGCTTTTTTTTTTTTTTAAATAAATCCTTATGCGTTTCTCTTTTCGATTTTTCTGCACCTCTAAGCCGTTCTCTTTTTTTTTTCCACTAGTAAGCTCTGGGACATGCAAATCAAGTCAGTTCAGGGGTGTAGTGTAGGTATATTGGGAGAGGGCAGTGACTGTCGAGAGGGACATCAATTCATAGTGTACGTGAGGCGTGGTAAGGGTTCAGGCGGGGAAAAGAAAGCGAAAGGGACGCCATTTTTTTTTTCTTGTCAGTTGGTGTTGGTGTTGGTGTTTGGCCAAGAGGGTGAGGGAGGATTTTTCAGACATGGTACATTAGGCGATATGAGAAAGAGATTTCAAGATAGCTAAACTCCATAAAAGTTGATATTTTTATGAAGTGTATACGAGAAGAAATGGCAGGTGCGGAGGTGTGCAAAGGCCGTTTCTTGGCGACGCCGTCGAGTCACCCGAAGTGCGGTTCACAGAGAATGCCTACTTTAGCCGTCATCTTATCAAAGCGAGTTAACTCTCGTGGAGCATATCCGAGTTCTTTCCTGTCCCGGAAGTGCACTCTGTATAGCTCCGAATTGGTTCTTCGTCCGGCACTCGAAATAAGCAAAAAGGGAGGCAACAAGAAATCGAAGGGTGATTATAATTGGGTATTTACCGAACGTGGAGCATGTGGACATTTTATAGGGTGACACGGCCAGGGCTTGTAAATTTGTTCGTCCCTGCACGAGACTAAAATTAGAACAGCGAGCACTGGTTACATGTATTGGCTTAACTCTGGGAGATAGTTATTTTTATTCTTAGGGAATAGAGAGCTAATATTTTATGGTCACCGCGGGGCATGTTTTACTCTAGAAAAACAAAAATCCAATATTGGCAACGTCCTGTTCAAATGCATATCAGTAAACAATAGAAAAGACTCTTGTGGGCGATTAAAGATATTAACTGGAGATAAAACTAAAATTATATATCTGTCTTAATTAAATTTTCGCTATGTTGGCCACATCAGGATTCTCGGCGCACTGAAGTTCAGTAACTAACAATGGGAGGCGGGCGGGTCAGACACAATCTACAAATAAACACTAAAAAAACTGTTCATTATATAGAGAATCTAGTCTGTACATGTAGGTCCAGATTACTTAGAATGCTTCTTGGCATTGCGATTTTTTTTTGTTTTGAGTTTTTGTTTTAAATTTTAAGCCTCTTCTATTACCCATCTCCGTTAGCTTTAATATCTTCTCTCGTTCCTTCCTCCCCACCAGCCTCTACACACACTCACACCCACCCACCCACCCACATACATACATACATTCCACATCTCAGTTCCAAATGTTCCCACCTCTCTTGCTCACCGACTCGTTCGAAGAAGACATTTTCAGAATTGTAATTCGTAAAAACCAGCGAGTAGGGTTGCCACTTTGGATTTTTGCCTTCTCACCATATTAGAGACCAAAATTTCACAGATGACGTTCAATTTCATGAGATGTCTAATTTCCACGTTATTTAAGTTTCAAAAAGAAGGTGAAGTAATCAGTTACACATTCTGCTTTTTAAAGTGAGGTAATCATTTCGAATTCCGCTTTTTAAAAATAAGTTTAGATTGTTTGATTTTCTTAACCAAAATCAAATACGTACGCACGCACACACGCACGCACGCACACACACACACACACACACACACACACACACACACACACACACACACACACATGAAATGCTGAGTACTTTAATTTTTTTTTATAACTATTTCAAGAAAGCAGAGCGAAGTTTAACAAGCAATTTAGGACATATTGTGTTTTCCTGATGTACGATTAAAACTTAAGTCTAATAAAGCCTAATACAATTTGGTCCATATTTTGAATCATCATTGATTTATTTATTTATTTATGGGAGATTATTAAAGTTTGATTAAATCTGATGAAAACAAAAATAGGTATATCATTTAGATCTTTGTCTTAAGTGTGCTAAAAACTGTGCGACCACCGACTGTCAGGTTGTTTAGTTTCTACCTAAGCCAAATGCTTTTTGATACACCACATGTCATTTTTTTTACTGATTTTTTTTTTATTTTCAAAAGATGCTGCTTTGTATTTTGATGTTATGTTTGCAATTTCAAAGGATGATTTGGATGATTTATAGACCTTTTTTTTTTTCGCCTTCCCTCTTTATCGATTACTCCAATTTTTCACCAGACTTTAGTAAATAATATGTTTCCTTCACCAAATCACTAGACTGAGTCGATTTCACCAGATCTCGTGAAAAATCACCAAGAGTGGCAACCCGGCTTGTGAGTGCAATTAGATTCTGATGAAGCCGCCTTCGATGTCCGGGCGCCAGGCGACCCACGCACCATCATGTCCCGTCTCCCTCTCATCGACCTCCACGACAAGACAGTCCGTCTGATTTCACGTCTGCGCTGGGCTGGTTCGGGGCATGGTGTGTAGCGTGGTAATTAGTGTTGGACCGATACCGCATTGTAGGAAAAGGATTCGATCGATACCACCTAATTATTCATGATATCGAAAACTGATGGCATAGACCGATCTTAATTGGTCAGCTCCAACAAAGCTTACTTCCGGTTTGGGCAAAATGTAAATGTAAGAAGTAGTGTGATTGCGTCATAAAACCTCGCTTTCGAAAATCATAGAGGCATCAGCCAATAAAAGCCAATGAGACAGACCAGATCAGCCAATCACATTCTTCTGACAATGGAAAAATAGACAGCGGGAGTAATTATTGATACGGTTGTGACTTGCGATGCCCGGATAAATCAATTGATGCATTCAATGTGGACAGTTCGTGCATAATAACTGAGATGGCTATGGGAAAGAACAGAGTCAATGATGCATTCATAAACTACATACTTATGCAATAATAATTTTTAGCTAATAAATCTAAAGTTATAGAATAACATCTTCATCCACACCAAATGTTACTTTATTGAGGTGGTGAATTTGATTGTCATGACAAAATTAATGTTTCTGGCTAAGTAGACATTTTCTAGACAGTTTCAGTAATGAATATATTTATGAAATATGATGTAATTTAGCTTCAGTGCAACTGGACTTATGAGATTCACCATTCCCTCTCATCTCAGCTTTCAACTTATTCGATTTTCTTGAAATATTCGCCACTACGATCCCAAATTCTTCTTTATCAGAAAGTGCACGATACTTTACCTGCAAAAAAAGTACTGTATTATTCCGACGTCTTAAAATGTAATCGGTATCGAATACAAAGAATCTGTATTTGCCCGGGTCTTTCAGTAATTAGGTCTGACAGTCGCCGGGGCGAAAGAGTCACTAGACGATACATACCAATAGGAACGGTCTCCTCATTAAAACCACCCACGTCTGCCACTTTGTTTTCGGGAAGGTTCATCACACAGAATAATAGAACGACCAGAAGTTACAAAATCTACTTCGATATTTTCCGGTAAACCTCGGGACGCAATGTTTGATTGACTCACCTCTTTCCCTCTCTTCGTCCTCGTTCCGTGTCGCTTCCCTTACGCCTTATATTCACTCGGTTTTCTCCCCTATTTTCGTTCCTAGTTCCCATCACTGTTTTGCCTTTTTTTTTTTCTCCCCTTCTTTCTGTCTCACTTTCTGTCTTGCTCTCTGTCTCTCTCCATTGCCCACCAATAAAATGGCAAAGCCAGGGCATGCCACAAGGAAAGGGGAATTACTCTCATTACAAATGAATCACTAAATGGAGGGAGAACAGACAGCCATCGGCAGATCAAGAGAAACAATCTATTTGGAGACAACATATTTATGGAAACACAACAGACTTGGTCTCGGAACTCTACCAACCTTCCGCCAAGATTTCCCCCCCCCCCCNCCCCCCCCTTTTTTTTTTAGCAAACCAATTGTTTTTCGCTGCTTGCTAAATTCCCTCCCTTGATGCCATTTTTTCCTCCGTTCCACATTGCTTCTTACGGTAGACAACTCAATAATTTTTTTTACATCGTTGTCGCAGTAGGAAATTGCAGCCCAGTTTCAGCACAATGAAGAAGTTAATGTTGAATGGCGAGATGATGATGATGGTGGTGGTGGTAATTCTGTTATTGTAGTGATGGTGAAATGGTAATGGTAACAGCAGCTGTGGTTTGATAATAGTGGTAGACTCTTTCTTACTTTCTTTCTTTCGTTCTTTCTTTCTTTCTTTCGTTCTTTCTTTCTTTCTTTCCCCCTCCTGTTTCTGTCATAGTTTCACTTTACATTTGCCTTGCTATGTTTTTCCATGGATACTGTGTGCATTTCCTGTAATGGTAAATATATATCTGAGCAACGGCCGAATTTAGAAACTCATATACCAGCGAAACTTATAGGAGTGATATTGGCGTTATATCCGTGGTAATAATAATGATTAGGGTGAATTATGCATGGGTGGTGGTGGTGCATCAGCACCTCACGACCTCACGAGGAGAAAAGATATGCTTAATGTCTTTCGCTCAGATTAAATTCACCGAGTTGTAAGCTGATTAGTTACAGTTACCAGTTCACAGTTCACTTTCTCTGTATCTTTATTCAAAATTGTCTTTCCAAGCTCTTTCTTCACAGAAAGACAGGAACTCCTATCGCTGGCATTCCTTGGGGCAATTCATTAAAGCACTCTTCAGTGAACATAATATGATGAGCTCCGACTGGCTCCGGGCATTTAAATTCTTAACACTTTTTATAAGTGTGATACTTTTACACTTCCATTCCTTGCCCGTTTCATTTTGGGATTATGTCTCCAGTACCCGGGTTTAGGCATGGGCTAACCAAGCCACAACTCAGGGTCCCGCGTTCCGTTGGAAGTCAAAATATTGCGAGAGTGTTTGCTTTACAAATTTTAATATTTCTTCAGGAAATGAACTAAATTAGCTTTAAAGAAATGTTTTATACGTGCATCATGTGGACCGACGAGAAAGGGCACAGCACCACGAATACTAGCAGTGACTTTGTTATGGATCTAATGTGCAAATGTAGCATCATGTTAATACTATAACGACACAGTTATAGGCAATTTGCAAACTGGGCAATTTTTGTGCTTGCTACAATCTAATACATCTATCAAATGTCACAGATAAAGCAAGTCACAAAGTCAGTGGTTCACCAGAAAAACAAAAGACAAAAAAACCCAACTTTTGAGATTGGCTTTCTTATTATGCGTTGTCATTTTTTTTTTTGCGCTCTCTCGAAAAATTCACTCAGATGAGACAGCCTATGACTGTAACGAGATGTTTCTAGTATTATGAATGAAACATAATTATGGCAGCGCTTCATAAAAATCATTACCGGGTGAATCGTTTATGTTGACGTAAAACCTCCCGTTCTGAGAAAGGGGAATGGTATGCAGCTTTTTCAGTGGTGTAAGGAAGCATATTGTACTTCCTGAGACTTCCTCATACAGTTACTTTGCCCTAAACTTTTTAAACTCCTATATGTATATTAATTTCGATATATCATCAAAACTTGTCTAATTTCTGAACATAATGATGCCAAAATCTGCTTTTGATAGGTCTGTGCGGTAGGGCTCTGCTTGCGCCAGGGGTCACTCATATTATTTTCCGTTAGCCTGATGTTGATCCTACATGTCCATACAGAAAAACTGGGTGGTTTTTTCCTGCCAACAGGATCGACATCAGGCCACAAGAAAGTCAAATGAGCGACTTTTAGCGCAGGTACAGACCTATTGCAACGAAACTGACTTTAGTCTAATTTGTGGAATTTGACCTTATATATTAACATGAATACTATGTGTACTATATTTTCTCTCTCCTTTTTAATTCCAGTGAAAACCAAGGCCATCTTCAGCTGTCATTTTTAATTTACCTTCAACCCGACGTCACTTTGCCCCCTGATCTGGTGGAGCATATGAAAGATGTGCTTATTGAGGGTTTCAAGGACAGTCTCTTTATCATGGACAATAACTCTGTCACGCTTGTGGCAAAGAGTAAGTTCCCTTTTCAACAATAAATGTAAAACACAGTTATTTGATTATAAACGTAGCTGTGGCCTTTTTTTTTTTTGCTTTGTTTGCCGCTGTAGGTAGGGTCTGCTTCATGTTCCTGTCTCGTTGTAAAGTGACTGAATTTTCATTCATAGGGCAGAGATAAGCACAATAAATAATTTTAAAAGTGCTATACTGTACATGTACTATATTTATAACGCGGTTAATAATGACAATAGTGCGGTTTATAAGTCTCGTATCGAGGCTACTGCCTGCGCACGCGACTCCACACTGTTGTTACCCCAGCAGGTCAGGTCACTCTTGGACTCCTCAACTCCCGGGGAGTATACAGTGCCGCCATTGGAAGGCGCTGATCACTACCATTCTGACAATATCTTTCACTGCGTATTGCCGGGTACCAATTTTACAGACGGGTAGACTGAGCAAAATGCGGATGCAATTAATGTTTTCCCACGGCACTTACAACACGACCGTGGTCGGAAAACGAACCCGCGATCAACAGATCTTGAGTCCAACACCACAACCATTCGGTCACGCTGCTCCACAAAATCCCACTATTTCACATGGAGAATTTGAAGTAAAACACCTGAGTCTGACATGATGATTTAGCTGGGCATAAAATGGATTGATCTTTGTTTGCTGTACACTGAACAGCTGTTCTGCCTGCTATTATTCGACATTTTTTTTTCCTTTCCTATATTTTCTTTGTCTCTTATGTTGTCGTCATCAAACTACAAGTAGTAGCTGGCCAATCCTTTCTCTTCTTGTCCTCTCGTTACCAATTTGTGACATGACCTGTCATTTTTCTCTGGTCTTCCCTTTCCAGCATCTGCACCAGTTACTACACCTTTTCCACCTGGTAAGTGAAGTGGTGAGTTAGAAAGTAAGTCAGTATATGTATTAGTGCACTTGTACTGAGTGAGCATCAGTGGTGGCTCGTGCCCCTCCTCTCCAAAGCTACCTGTATGCAATCTCCTCTCTTTTATCAGCAATGATCCTAGACCTCTTACAGTATTATCGCCACTATTGTTTTCGTAACTGTCATTATTGCTACAGTCAGTTACGCTTAATCGCAAGTCCTCTGCGTGCGATTAAAAGGAGTTCCAAATAGCCAGTCAATTGGAGTATCCATTAAAAAGAAATTTAGTATTTTGTTATGTGGTAAATGTTCATGATTATGCTGAAGTTCGATTATCCGGACTGCCATTTGGCGAGGTCGACTGAACCTCTTGAATTATTATCGTTTTTGCAGGTCAGTGCCAGCCTTTATCCCTCCACATATGTATTAACAAGACTGGCTACAACAGCACCGTCTACCCCAACTTGCTGGGTCACAAGACTTCTCAGGAGGCAGAGCATGCCATCCAGCAGGAGTACACGTTCTTGTTTATGAACTCTTGCTACGGGCACACCACAGACTTCTTCTGCTCCGTCTTCGCACCAGAGTGCGGACAGGATGAAAAACCCATCCCGCCGTGTAGGAAATATTGTCAAGGTAAGATAAACATTTCAGGAAATGTTGTCTACATGTAATGGTGTCAAAGTGGAAGTCTTTGATTGTCTGTGTAAGATGGCACTTGGGTGTCGAGAGGGAAGACTTGGATTGTGTGAGTAAGATGACACTGGGGTGCTGAGATGGATATCTTGGATTATATGGATAAGAAGGCACTGAGGTGTCGGGATGGAAGAATTGGATTGTCTGTGTAAGATGGGACTGAGATGTCCAGATGGAAGTCCTAGATTGTGTGGATAAGATGGCACTGAGGTGTCGAGATGGAAGTCCGGGATTATATGGGTAAGATGCCACTGAGGTGTGGAGACGGAGGTCTTGGATTATCTGGAAAAGATGGCATTAAGGTGTTGAGATAGAACGCATGGATTCATGGGTACGTCGGCATTGAGATGTCGAGATGAAAGTCCGGGATTGTCTGGGTGAGAAGGCACTGAGACGACAAGATGAAAGACTTGGATGAGTGGGTAAGGTGGCATTAAGGTGTCGAGGTGGAAGTCCTGGGTTATCAACATTTATATGGCACTGAGGTATCGAGATGGAAGTCGTAGATTGTGTGGATAAGATGGCACTGAGGTATGGAGATGGAAGTCTTGGATTATCTAGATAAGATAACACTGAGGTGTCGGGATGGAAGAATTGGATTGTCTGGGTAAGATGACATTGAGATGTCGAGATGGAAGTCCGGTATTATCTGGGTAAAATGGCGCTGGGATGTCGAGAAGACTTGCATCATTAATCTGTGCACACTCGCGGTGAAGCTATCATCATCATTAATCCACGTACAGTAAGTGAAGCTATCCCCATCATTAATCTGTGTTACACATACACTCAGACGGATAAGGAAGGGGATCACTGGACAAAAATGGAATTATTTCACATGAGTGCTAGACTAGGTGATAGTGCGAGTGAATATTCCGAATCGGCTATCAGATCCCAGGAAACCGTAAATACAACGAAACCAACACTTCGCGAACTTGAATTCCAGATTTCGAATATGTCAGGTACAGTATTCGATTTCCTAAATGAGGCTGTACATGAAAATACGGTCCGTGAGACGAAATCATTACAACAAATAAATGAGGATTGTATCGAGTACATGAGATTGGAGATTGTGAGATACGCCTGTTTGATTTTTCTCCCCAGACGTGATGACGAATTGTAATAGCACCTACAGCAACGAGTCCACCACTCCCGTTCCCGTCTCTTGTGACGATCTACCGGACAGTGACAACCCGAAAGTCTGTCGACAGAACCCATATCAGCGTGAGTACCAATGCCTTTTTTTTTGCCGCAAAACAATCTTCGCATCGATAGTTTAAGAGGACAGAAGTCAGAGTAGTCACTATTGGTCTTGAATTGGGCAGTTATAACTATCTGTAATAATACGTTCAATTTAAAGTGTGACTTTTTCCTTAAATACCTTTCAAACATAAATTTCATTGGACATACAATATTATTTACCCTTATAGGCTAGACAAAGCAAGAGTGACATCACCTTATGTCACATAAACAATTAAGACTAACACGAAACAGCAAGAGGCGGACATGATTGTCACGCGATTTAATGTCATCTTTGATTCTTTAGTGAACTACCAAATCTAATATACTGTCAGTGTAATGAAAACGGTTTTTCTTACACTGAAAAGCCCATTTCAAGACGGTTTCGCGCTGAGCCCGTGACAACTGATGAGGTTTGATGATAATTCAGAGCTTGAGCATTAACGGTGGAATCTTTTATCATCGTAAAAGTTACGTCAGTGCATATGTGCTGAGTGTACCTTCAGTGGCGTCCAATATATACAGAGTTAACGTACATTCTTACGATGGTAAGAAATCCAACCGTTAACGCGTAAGTTCCCAGTTGTAGATGTGGCATGAAATAGAGAACTGTTTAGGGACGACTTGGAAATTTTAATAGGCTTATATAGTACTGCATCACTCCACCTGTGAAGGCGTGAGCTAAATCTCTGTGTGTCTTGATTTACACACGGTATCACCTGAATTTCAAAATTCTTTTACAACAAATGGCCTCTTGCAAGTCTACTTCTTTAAATAGACACGTACTACGTTGGTGTTTTGGTGGGTTTTTTTTTTGTGTTGGCAGCTGGTGTGTGTGTTGCCGTGGATTTGCCTGTCTGCCAAATAGAAGGATACAACTTTAGCCGAGCAGCCTTTCCCAATGCGATTGGAAGTGTGGCAGTGGGTTATGATGAAAAGCATGACATGAACTCTTCAATAGGTAAGACGCAACCCACTCTCTTGCATGCTAAGCTAACAAACAAGCTGGACTGTCAATGTTAATAAACAGATACGAAAATTAAAAAGTTTGTGTTCTAATTGATTACGTTCAATATCAGAAGGCAATCATATCAGATGCGTTGCTGAGTAACATTTTGACTCGGTGACGGAAGTTGTCTGTCGTTTAATGGGAAAAGAATTTATGTGTACAAACTCAATAATTTTAGAAGAAATGCAGAAAATCTGTGCGTTGTGCCTCTCTATAGAACTTAATCAGTGATGCATATGGTTGGCTCTCTCGGAAATATTAAACTTAGAAAAGAATAACCCAAATGAAAAGAAATAGAATATTATGGACTATACAAAGGTGTCATGAATTTGGCCTAGTCGTATTGCGAATGCAGTATTTTCCAGTGAAATGCCAGTTGTACTCCTGTTCCATTTCTAAACAATAATTTAAGAGATGTGTGTCAGCCATTGAGAGGGCTGATGTTTCCATCGTGGCCGGACATGTCGGCAAAATAATTCGTCGACGGAACAGACACGCCATCGAACGGACATTTCGCCGAAAGACATTTAGATGGACGGATACTTTGTCGAACGGACAAGTTATTGAAAGATATTTCGTCATAAAGTAGCCAAGTTACTTATAGAACAGCCCAGTGATATTTTGACCAAAAAGAAAAGAATATATATTTGTTTTGAATGGTAGCTGCATTATATGGGAATGCATCTATTAAATAAATAGATTAACCAGAGCTACTGGCAAAAAGGTAGACGGGATGGGAAGTGAAAGAAGTAGGTAAAGAGGAAGAAGAAAGAAGAGAGAGAGGAGTAGTGGTCTAGCTTTTGTGAGGCTCAGGTCATTTTAAAGTTTAAAATTAAAAGTGAAGAAAGTTCTATAGCCAAACATTTTATCGCTAGAAATAATTTTTATCAATTAAAATCCCAAATGATATTTGAAAAACCTAATTGCCTGTTTTATTAAGTTATGATTATGATGATGCTGGTGTTGATGATGAATGGTGTTGAATAGTGGTGGTAATAACGACGATAATGGTGAGCTAATTGTCCACAATTGAATCATAATTCATGTTTCTTCGCTACATTAGGATTATCACCATATACCCTGACTTCATTTTTTGGCTGTTCAATAAATAATTTTGGCTCTTTTTTTGTGGTGAAATATATTTCGACGAATTCTCCATTCGACCAACTGTCAGAATGTCTTTCGACAAAGTGTCCATGCAGCAAAATGTGCGTCAACGAAATGCCTTTTGACGATATGTTCGGGCACTGTTTCAGTTCTCAGCAGCCTTTCAATTCCTCGATTAGTTGCATTTTGATGTTTATTGTCTCATTGTCTCACGTAAGTTGTTTCTCACTCTCTGGATTATTCGTGCATTGCATACAGACGTCTTCTTAGGATAGAATGAGCACCTCATGAACCTTCAGAAATGATGAGATCGTAGAATAATGAGTAGATTGCTGATTTTCTGGCTATGAGTGAGATGTAAGTGGTGACGATTTCTCTTGTGGCATCACAGTATCATGCTTTTCACCTCTTCTCCCACTATATCAACACACCAGTGGCCAGAATGCGCCAAATAGCAGGTAGTGCATATCTCATAAACCTGCATTAAAGGAAGTTATGCATATTTTTCTTCTGTAATCCTTTTTTTTTTTTCAGTAATCCAAGGGGCGGTGCACTGCTTCAAACACAGTATGCTGTTCTTGTGTTCGCTGTTTGCACCACCATGCTCCGGTCAGCCATTTCCTAACCACATGATACCACCATGCGCCAGTTTGTGTCAGAGTATGTATGGATGGATTGATGGATGGATGGATGGATGGATGGATGGGTGGATAAATGGATGGATGGATGTGTCGATGGACGGAAGGACGCACGGATAGATCGACAGATAGATGGATGAATGGACGGACGAACGAGTGCTTGAATGAGTGGGTAGATAGATTGCATGAACTCACTGATCTAATGTTTCATTGGTTGATTACTGATTGATTGACCAATTTCCCCAGCTTACAAAGATCGGTGCGGAATCTTCAGGGATATTTTTCACATCAAGTGGCCAGGCAATTTGAACTGCTCAGTCCTGCCCGACTCTCCTGATCCTAGTGTTTGTGTTGGCTATTATGAGGCAAGAGAACCAGCAATTCGAGGTAAATATGGAGCAGACAAGGGTTACAGAAAGAGAGAGAGAGAGAGAAAAGGAGAGAGAGAGAGAGATAAAGAAATAAAGAGAAGTATAAGAAAGTACGAATGAGTGTGCGAAGAGTTGTTTGGATGAATGAAAAAAAATTAATTTATTGTTAAGAACATAATTGTTACACTTGCTTATATATTATATACAACTAGATATTGTCTAAGCTTGGTAAATCTACTGTTATTGTGTGTCATAACTAACGAGATGCGTTCCCTACTGATGACAAAATCATTGCTTAGCACAACCCTCAGCTTAACACGTTCCCATTCCAAAGTCCCAAATATTTTGTTCATTATTAAAAGGACTGTGCATAACTCAAACCTTCTAAAAACACACCCTCAACAATTTGGTTCGTACGGCTCTTATGTTATAAGAATTAAGCTTTTAGTAAGCGTAAATGACGTCACCATGCGTTGTTCTTCCAGCAAGATACAGTCATCCTTCTTTGACAAAATGTTAAACAGAATCACCTCCAGTATGTTTAAAGTATACACTCTGTGGCGAAATGGTGGACATGAGATGGAACAGATTTTAATGAAAGCTTTTAAACATAATGGCAAGAGGTTAAATCTTTCGGGCGAAATGGTTGCCAAACGTTAGATCATGCCTCTGATCATTAAATACTAGACCTTTTCTACCTCCAGTTTTATGTAGGCCATATTGAGAACCATTATAGCATGCTCTCGTATCGAATCCTATATCTCTGATTAAACTTCACTCACGAACTCTAAGCTCTCACAAACAGAAAATTATGAAGTGGTCATCTAAATTCAGAGTTCGTGAGATCTTACTAAAAATAAATTAGCTGAACAGACTGTTTTGTCTCGCAGAATGTCAAGAGGGTCAGGTCAGGTGTGGCAATAACCAGTGCATCAAAACTTCCTGGCTGTGTGACGGATTTCAGGATTGTGACGACAACTCGGACGAGGCTCATTGTGGTAAGGAATGGTGATGATATGAGGGCTTGTTTGGACGTCTTCTTAGAGACAGGAAGAATGGTGATGATATGAGGGCTTGTTTGGACGTCTTTTTAGAGACAGGAAGGGTCTCATTACACACTCAAGAAATTTGGCATTTACTACAGTGTAGAGTGCGTAGTTACGTTTTCTAGGTACAAGTCTCTCTCAGCGATAAATTAACAAAATTATTTTTATGAAAACATCATTTGATTTGAAATTATATGTATGTAGGGTCACACAGTTGGTCTGCATAAACTGCTTGCATATCGCCATAAATTTCCTTTCTTGCATCATCTTACAAACGATCGATTCTGCTGGTACCCTGTTATCATCAAGTTAAGAATGGGCAACAACAACAACTACAACAACAACAACAACAAAAACTGCTCATTTTCTGTTCTCTTTCACAGCGATATATGCTGCCAGCGAGCAGATGTGTTCCTCTGCATTAAATCTGTGTATCCCAAATTCTCAGGGTTGTGACGCGCTAATAATTGCTATCTTTCTGTTCTCTTTCACAGCGACATGCGCTGCCGGCGAGCAGATGTGTTCCCCTGCGTCGAGTCTCTGTATTCCGAAATCTCAGGGTTGTGACGGCGCTAATGATTGCTACATGGACGTGGATGAACATTTCTGTGGTGTGTAACCCTAAAGCAATGCATAGATACTGCTAAGAGCAATACGTCAAGTGGCTTCGACCATGGTAATTTTGAGTCTGATTTACCAGCGAGCCAGCCAGCTATAATCAGCCAGCCAGCCATCCGTGTATTCTTCTGTCCTCCTTACAGTGTTGACGTGAGATCCAGATTTGATAATGCCCGTGTGAAGATTCCAAACATGTTTTGCACACTTTTCATCCTTGATACATTGTAACAGTGTCACATGATCAGATCACAGTGTCTGTTAAGCGTTCGTGACACCTTTAGAAACATATACATATATATATCATGCCAAAATTCGGGAGTGTATTGGGAGGTAAGTCGCATGTAATAGAAAAACTAGATTTCCACCACACTGTATTATTGCTGTAAATTAAAGAGTAGGCAGAATGAGACAAAGGAATAATTCTAAGCGTTTCTGTCAAAAGTTTATAATCTCCATTTGCAGTTCGTATGAACACAGATGTGGACGAAGATGTGTTGGAAGTTTATAACTCGGTGACGTCAGAGTGGGAAGAGGTATGCCGAGAAGGATGGACAGCAGAATTCTCGGACTTGGCGTGCAAACAACTTGGCTACAAGTAAGTTGGGCTGAGCCTAAGTAGAAATGTTCAAATATCTGCTAATATGAGTCCTCACAATGCTAGTATCGTCAGAAACCGATATCGATGCTGTGACGTCACGGGTTTTCCATGAGATGGTGCAAGCTACCAAGGTCCAGGTCAGGCTAAGACTCCCTTAGGTATTCGAATGAATAGTCCATTCAGTCTATTACTGTTAGACATTACTTTTGCATAAAATAATCATGGCTATTTGTTAATTTTATGTCTAAAATGCAAATCTAAGGGAAAAAAACAGTATGTGAAATTAAGGAGAATTCAGTTTGGACAGTATCAACTAACCTAGCCTTTGGGTGATTTGAAAATGAATTCTCGCGCCGAGGGCTAGTATCGTGAGTGCACACTATCCAAAACGACTAAAGCACAGCTCCACAGGTAAGTCAGTGTCTGACTGTATCAACTGCGTTCTTTTTTTTATTTTCTCATGCCTTCTCCTCAGAGAGTATTTCTCAGTTTGGAGATCCTCTTATGATGGAGCGTTCTAAATGTCAGTGCCACGGCATTGGCTATCAGTGTTACTGAAATGCCAAAGTATAATTGAGCCTATTTTTAATTTTGTTTTTCCTGCTAACAGATAGTGTCTTTTATCACCTCGTTGAAATGATAATGCTGCTACATGTTCTGCATTTACAGAGGACTGACTGCACGTGCATTCTTAATATTTCTTTCTTTCTTTCTTGCTTTCTTTCTTTCTTGGCTTCTTTCTTTCTTTCTTTCTTTCTTTCTTTCATATCAGTTATTTTAGTTAGTTATTTTTATTCCTTATATATTGTGTAGGCCTATATTTTATGTATACTCAGCAAAAAAAAGTTTTGCAACAATCGAAATTGCCTTGCAGTTCAATCTGCCTTTTCAGAATCATAATTCAGTATCAAAATCTTTATTAAGGATTCTAGAAAAGATTAAAATAAGAAATTTAACAATGATTACCCAACTGATAAATTTTACGTGCAAAAAGTAAAACAGCCTGCATTCTTAATTATTTTTCTGCAGGGTGTCTCACTTCAAAAGTGTTAGCCGAATGTGAAGGTGCTGATGAATTACAGTATTGGTTTTACTGAAAAAAATTCCATTGTGAACCATGCCTCACATGACTTTGGCGGATCGCAACATGGTTTTAGGGATTTGCAAGCTGATATTGCAATGACCGAGGTTAAAAGAAAACTGAGTTCAACAGGAGCTCTACAGGGAGACAATGGCACCGATTTTCTTAGTCTGGCACTACTGCTGACCGTCCCAGGGAGGGTTAACCACGAGTGAAAACTGTCATCCAGGACCGGCATATCCTGCGTAATCATGAAAGAAGTCCGCAACAAACCTTCAATATTCTCACCAATTCCATGGGCTGAAGCTGACAGGACGTGGTAACCAATGCAGCCTGTGACACAGCCGGTACTCGATCTATAACTGGGGGTACCATCTTTAGAGTCTCCTTGCGGACAATTGAAAGAACTTGAATGGTTCAAATTTTGGTCTTCGGTGTGCAAGAGGCAGATCTGTTCATCTTCCTTCATTTTACATTTCAAAGCAACCGAGATCATCGGGAAAAACTTCGTGTTGCGTAACTTTTTTTTTACTGGGTACATTGTAGTAGAAATGTAAAACTGGAAAGACTTTTAAATTCAAGCGATTGTGGTGTCCTACTAATAAAAAAATGTTTTAAGATTACCCCTTGTCTTGCAGAAACGCGTTGGCCACCTATTATGCACCAGAAGGTTCGGCCAAAAAATCCAAAGTTTCTGCCTTGAAAAATGGCAGTGATGAAGACAGACTGCAAAGCTACATGGACAAAGGGTAAGAATTTCATCCCTATTATCATTTGAAGTTTCTGAGTTTTACTTCACTAACGTTGACAAAGAACGCAACCCTCATCCTATGTAACTAGTGCTAACCAGCCATGAAGACGCCGGGAAACCAAAGCATAAAATGAGTACAGGCTGGTCATCCCTTGAATAACATTTTAGGACAGCCACAACATTGTTCATCCCGTGGAAGGTGTTTTGATTGGACATTCAGATGGGAGGATTTTCATCTGTGGCAAAACCCAGCAACTTGCTTCTCATACAGTACATCTAAAAACAATCATGTAGGTCTACAGACTGTTCATTTGAAGGTTGAGTCTTCCTTTAGATTTTGTGTAAGCGATATATTTATTCCACTACTAGTGGTAGACAGCAGACTGCCGGTATGAGTAAATTTTAATGCATGAACTTAAGATGAAAGACCTGGTAGTTGGATACGGGATATAACTCGGAAAAATGTTTGTCTCAGTTTAAAAAATACTATCCTGCCAGAATACTCCGTAAAAATGTATACTTAATAGGTTAATCTTGAAATAACATTAACTTTTCGTATCGTCTGAAATAATCAACTAGATATTAGTTGGTGGTTTTTTTTTTTAAATTTTCAGTTATCAAAGCTGCTCAACGGGATATGTGGTGAAACTTGTGTGCTGGGAAACTGGTGAGTATTTACTAGCCAGAGTCGAGACCGAATTTAGGTGAAACTTTACTATACATTCATGATGTTATAAAGATTTGGTAGATTTGAGGAAAGAATTAAGTTGGTCAGTATATTTTTAACAAAAACTTTCTCGTATTTTATCACTAATTTCTTGTCTATCTATTCACGGTCACATTT
The DNA here is from genome assembly GCA_033807755.1 of Ellobium chinense. Taxonomy (NCBI): domain Eukaryota; kingdom Metazoa; phylum Mollusca; class Gastropoda; order Ellobiida; family Ellobiidae; genus Ellobium; species Ellobium chinense. The sequence continues at coordinate 2,264,979 of JAWQUT010000072.1, forward strand.
TGAGCAGTGCTTACATAACTGATGTTGGTTTCTTTTGTCGTTCAGTGTGTGGCATACGCCCCGCCTACTTCAGGTCTGCTACCCGGGTGGTGGGCGGAGACGAGGTCAAACCAGGGGCGTGGCCATGGATGGTATCATTGCATGGAGGCACGGGCGAGAAGTACTTCTGTGGTGCGACCATCATTCACCCACAGTGGCTTCTGACGGCTGGGCACTGCGTTGGTGGAGCGTAAGTATCTAAATAGATCTAAGAACTACTGAAGCAACATATCCGGAAAGACAACTCCCATTTCCACTTGTAAATTAATAAGATTAACATTAGCAAGGCATCTTCTTATTCCCCTGAGTACAGGTTGTGAGCAGTGAGGACGTAAAAAAATATTCTTCTTTTTCTATTGCTCTGTCAGTAACACTAGCCGTTGTGAGTTTTAGCACTAGTAAGGTTACGCTTTTACCAGCAACACCAAACATAGCAGCGTGGGTTGGCTCGGACTCTTGTCCCCTCGATATGTTCGTTACCAAGTGACAGCGTTGATGCCAAGTTATTACTGTGGTTAGGCCAAGCTATTGAGTGAACCACTGCTTGGAATTTCAGGAATAACGTCCCTTGTTGAGCTGAAGAAGAGAACAGAGCGGCTAATACCCATATAAACTAAACTTCAGTACTGATAACATCCGGGTAGACGATGTCCTTTTTGTGAATATCTGTTGAAGTAATAACAAACTGAAGTAAAGAGAGCCATCATGTTTTTTCCCGCCGCATCAAGATCTGCACGTTGTTCGGCCTGCGTGAGATTGCCGATCACAGTTCACAAGCACACAGACAAGCCATCCCGCCTCGTTTTCAACCCCAACCTTACCCTTAGCAGTTGGTGTAGACAGTTGTTACTTCAATTGGCTTTGGGGGGTGGGGGGCAGGAAATCTTGAGTTCATACGTCGTAGTCAGCAGGAAGAATTAATTTGAAAGTCTGGATCTGTCTCCCGCTCTACAAGTGTTAACAGCTAATACCGTGCTAAATGGATGGACGACCTAACCGCACGCTGGTAAATGAAATTCCTATGGATGACGTAATGTCATGACATCCGTTTCCTCTTTGCTTTCGGGAAGTTTTAGATGATTAAGTTCTGAATGAAAGTTCAGACGTTTCGCATCAGCTATAATGACTGTGATTGTTGTGGTGGGTGGCACCTGTGATGACTGTGATGATGTAGTTGTGGCAATGGTGATAACGATACAGTTGATGGTGATGGCAGTGGTGATACCAGTAATGTTGACGACGGTGATGAAGTGGTGGACAGTAATGATAGTTAACAATGAGCATTTTTCGAACACAGTGACAAAGATCTAACGGCATGGACTATCAAGGCGGGTAGTACCAGGCGTGTAGCTTACTCGGAGCACAGGCAAGTCCGTAAGGTGAAGCAGCTGTTCAACCATCCCGAATTCAAACTCGAAACAGTGGAGAATGATGTGGCTCTGATCCACCTGGAGAGGCCTTTGGCAATGAACGACTTTGTTCGGCCCGTCTGCTTGCCTGAGCAGCTGCCTGAGGTCGGCACGAGATGCTACGCAACTGGCTGGGGGAAGGCAGTCAGCCGTGGTAAGTCTAGTGTTCTGGAAGTTCGTTGGGAGGATAACTGAAAATATTCTCATAATGAACTGGATCTAGAACTAGAGTAAAAACAGGTCGTTGCGACAGGGCTCTGCTTTGCGCTAGGGTCACTCATTTCGCTTTCCGTTAGCCTGATGCCGATCTTGCATGTACGTACAGAAGTTGAAAACTGTTGTTTTGTGTTCCTCCACCAACAGCGGCATCGGTCTACAAAAAAGCCAGATGAGTGACACCTAGCATAAGTAGAGCTCTATTGCAACGACCTGCCTTTACTCTAGACAGTATGCACTATAATAAGCGCTTTATGAGGTGTGGTAAACTGGGTGAAATTTCTAAAAGATGGGGGCATCGATTCTTCTGTGAAGGTTTCTACATGCACCATATACAATATTAGTGGTTCGTTCGGTTTGTCTGATAGCAGAAATTACTACATCCATTCCTCATCCGTTGTCATCATTCTCTTGTTTTCAAGTAATTTAAAATAACCACTTTTTGTGCAGGCGTCCAACAAAAAAAGTTGTTTGTAATATAAAGCTTTTTTAGATCGAAAAACTGACAGTGCCATGCAGCTGACATGGAGTCAAATGGTGGCATTGTGATAACATAGTTTATTTCATTTGATAAGTGAAAATTGGTACACGATAGCATCTTTTTCACTATTAAACTATGATTATGATATTTCTGTAATCTCTCTTCACTAACCACCCACTACCTTCACTATTTCCAATCCCAGCATTAAAATACGAGCCTGCTATGAGGCAAGTGGCTCTCGACGTCTCCTCCTGGGACTACTGTAAACACGCTATCTTACATACTGCAGTCACCACTGGGCTCCAAATTCCGTACAAACTCACCAAGACAATGTTCTGTGCAGGAGGAGCTAACTCACATGATGCATGTCAGGTAGGGAGAAAAACTTTAATTGCTACATCCTCGACCTTGTTCACAATTTAAATCTTTGTTGGCAATATGACTTTATCTTTCATCTATTGGAATAGTCTTAGATGAGGCATCCTGCTATTTAGAAGGCTATAAATACCTTGTATCATCAGATTCTTTCGTAACAGGCAATAAACGAGGGGCACTTTGCTTTTGAAAGGTAAGCATAATAGTCGCGGTAGAAATCGAACCATTTCTATGTAAAGATCCTCTTTCAAAAAACGACAAAGCTGTGGTCCTCTGCTTGGGGCTGAGATGGAAGACAGTGATATGGATAGCTTAAAAAAGAAGGAACCTCATCGTTAAAAAGGATGTGAGCTACTTTTATTTTATTTTAATTCCTTTTGGCACTAAAAAGAAAAGTGATTTTGTAAAGACATGTAATAGCAGAAGAGTTAGAAATCTTTTCGGGTAAAGCAGCTTTTGGATATAATGAATTCGGCTAAACCAAATTAAGGTAATGTCATTACTAGTGACAAACAACGAACAACAAAAAGCATGGTTTTATCGTGCTGTGATATTCCACAGGGTGACAGTGGCGGCCCTTTGGTGTGCCGGAAAGAGAACTCGACAGACGAATGGTATCAAGGAGGCGTGGTCTCTTGGGGCCTAGTCTGTGGTTATCCCAACACCCCCGGCGTGTATACCAACCTGCCCATGTACGTTGATTGGATCAATGGGATAATTGCCAATTACTCTTATTCGGCGCCTGAGTTTTAAAGAATAGAACAGAATCTTTATAGATTTCCGTTGACTCTCAGCCTGGCTATGCCTCACTTTGCTGTTTCCTGTTGGCTTTGAAACTGAAAGAAAGATACCCAGCCAATAAGGAAGCTTGCGAATTACGAGGCTACATGTGTGTGTTAGTTTTTACCTCGATCAAATATGAAGATCCTAACTTCATCAGTGTGAAAGTAATATTTTAGTAATGCATGCCTTGAAGTTTGAAAGTATCTGAATAAACTGTGTTCAGATGAGTTACATTTGGTGTCCTCAAGACAATGACTAGGATCAGGCCATGGCTGACTGATCCTCAGTCTGTCTGGATAAACCCTAGTGTCCATGCCGCTAGAGTGGTGAATTGCTTCTCATGGAAAACTCCGAACAATCAACGGATGGTTAGTGAACTCTTGAACTGGGTTGTCAAGTCATCCAGAAACTTCTAAACAAAACAATATTTGTCTTGTAGCATTAGTGTTATTGTCCTAACTACAGTAGAACTTCGATATAAAGTATGCCTTTGGTGCGTGGAATAAGTATACTTATCATTGGGGTATGCAGCGAGGTCCATTTAAATAATGAAACGAGAGAGTAATGTAATGAATACGTACATAGGATATTTATATTTGATTATGAGATATACTTGCCAAAGGAATACCTAATATCGAGGCTCCGCTGCACTTGACAAATTATGTTAATGTTTTGCAAAAATTCAACTTTCAGTGCTGTAAGACTGCATGTGTAGATGCAGATGTCTAGCTGTGTTATCCAATGTTCCTACCGTTGAAATGACTGAAGTGATCGGTGTATATAACAACAGGGGGCATACATGCAATTACTATGTAAATATAGAAAGGCATTAATTGGTCATCTTTTTTACCTCTATCAACTTTCTGTATTTTATGTGGCTTATCTTGTCGGCATGAAATCCAGACAGTGAAACAGAGATTTCCTTTCCAGTGAGAAAATCAATATGCGAATTGAGCTCCATTCTCAGGCATCATCTGGAGCCGCTCTCAGTGTAGGCGAGGTCAGGTTCTAAGACTGCTCAATGTACGTCCGGTCTGCAGTCTACTGCAGATCCCCAGGATAGAGGAAACGGTGGAGAGGAGTGGAAGAGTGGAGTAGACTGGACTGGGCTGGACTGGGCTGGACTGGACTGGACTGGACTGGACTGGACTGGACTGGACTGGACTGGACTGGACTGGACTGCCCTGTCAATGGGGGGAACGGAAAGCCAGAGAGACAACATCAGACTGGCTGTAAACTGAACCCACTACAGTGCTTTGTTTACATACCTGATACATGACGCAATGCTGGAGCCTAGACAAGTAGGGAATCCACGCTGCTCTTGAGTGCTCGCTCAGATACACTGTACAGTATTCCACAAGAAAGACACTGTAGTGCTGTAGCTACAGATAGAAACTCCATGTTTGATACTGTGGCTACGATTACCTGGTCGCGTATAACATTGCTACATTTTTTTCCTCAGACAACATTATTGGCTCAGTTACATTCGTTGCAATAAAGTAAATGAACTGTGTTATAAAGTGGAAATGGCATATCTGCATGTTAATGTTTCCTGTCTACAACTAAAAGGAACAACAACTGTTATGTGACTACTGGTCCTGAAGTCGATGTAAGCTAAGTCTCATTAATCCTGCCCATGTCTAATATATATATATATCTTACTTATCATATCTTCCATATCGATGCACAACGTCGTAGTCAAAAGAAATGGGATTTCAATGAATTTTTTTTTAAAAACCCACGTAGAACACAACTGTTTTGTTAGCATGTAGAAATCAAGTCGTTATTGTAACTTTTGAAGTGCGCGAGTTTTTTGTTTTGTTTTCAATAAACTTCAATAAACTTGTTTTTAAAAATTTTCCCCTAAACATAAATCTAAATTAATTCTGATAGCGTCATCAGGACCAGCTTACGCTCCTGAACAAAATTATATTAACATATGCAGAGGACCTAATTTGTTGAACACACTCTTATGGACAAAACGGACGTTGTAATAATTGAGAGCTTGTGCATTAACGATGGGATCTCTCACTATCGTAAGAATGGCATTAGTGCATCGCTGGTGAATTGTCCTTTAGTAATGTTCAACATGCAGATTAGTGTAATTCTTACGATAATAGGAGATTCCATCGTTAATACGCAACGGGCAGGCATTGCTTGGATACGACATTGATAAATCCCATATTGATACTACGTGTACTTGTTGAAATAGATATCACGATGTTAAATGATTTCATTTACTGCATTTTCTACCATATAGACGTGAGAGCGTTTGTGATGCTGGTCACTATATATATATATATATATATAATATATATATAATATATATATATATATANTATATATATATATATATATATATATATATATATATATATATATATATATATATATATGCCTAATATGCCTGTTACAGAGCAGAGCAGGGCACGAGAAAAGATTGAAGAAGAAGAGAGAGAACATAATTTTTAAGAAAATAAGTGAGAGAGGTATGTACATATAATTATGTATTTTGTTTTTGTTTCCCTATTTTGGATTCTGAGTGTACATGTATACTTGTAACGATTTATGACAGCTGTATTAAGTACATTAATTCAGTAGATCTTTATGAATATCAAGGTTTTAATAACATTAACATGTATTGCAGTTCCGTTTTTTACAGTTAATCTCGACAGGGCTGGTTGCGCTCATTTCATCAGTTCTGGGTAAGCCACATTTGCTTGTACTGCAAGAGCTATCATCCCTAAAGGAATTACAGCACAACTTCGATATCAAGGACTCATTTAATAAGTTTACTTCGTTATTGTATGAATTTCACATGCACGGATTAATTTTATTCTATCATTTCAATATTCTGGTGGACCTCGATACTAAGTATAATTCAACATTAAGTAGCCTACATGTATAGATTTTCCTTCCTTCAGGGTGTACTTTCGAGGCTCCATTGGAACTCTTTTTAAAACAAGTTGTCCAGTGCCTATATTATACCCACTATGAGTTACCCGGTTACTCCATTGGAAGTTAGAGACTCACTAAGGAAAAGGTCATTTTATCAGAGGATGAGTAAACAATGATTCTGACGCTCAGGTCTGACTCAAAAAAACAACAAAAAAACCAACTTAATTTTGATCACAGCTATGGTCATTTTGAAGGCATATTATAAAAGATAGTTAGAATACCACAGTAAAACCCGATCTAGAAAAGTCCTACACCTTGGTGTATATGAAAAAAGTCTACTTATTGTTGAGAAACACTTCATTATTAATATGAGGTCTAACTGAATAATGGAATGACAAAAGAATAAAAACTGAAGTGGGTGTAAAATTCATACTTCCTCAATGAGTAACGTATTAAACGAGCGCTTAATTGAGAGCTTGCTCATTAACGATGGGCTATCTTAGCATCGTAAAAATTACATTAGCGCATTGGTGCTGAATGCACCCTCAGCATCGTTCATTATGCAGAGTTAAGGTACTTGTTGCGACAGTAAAAGATCCCATAGTTATTGCGTACGTTTTCTATTATCACGGTTCAGCTGTATTTCATTCATATTAAGATTTTCTAAGTCCTGAGTCCGGGAAAGGAATGTCTGCCGTTTTATGGGAAAAGACCGCATGCGCCAAAATCACATTTTTAGAGGAAGCGAAGAAATTTCGCGTTGCGTCTCTCTCGATATGCAGTGTATCAATTAATCAACCAACTGCGCATACATTTTGCTATCTCGGAAACTATATATAAACTATGACAAAATAAGCCAGATGGAAAAATAGAAAGCAGTATGCTTTATGTAGGGAAGTCAAAACCGAATTCTGATCTAATTCGGCATATACTGTACTGTATTTTCCTTAAAAAGGCAGATGTGGATCTGGCTTCATGCAGTGAATGTTGACGTCTGATTTTCAGCACCCGATAAATGACGGTAGTAGCGTATGCTCTTTAATGAATTGATGTGGACTTTTGGGTCCGTGATGTCACCTGAATGAGCTTTGATGCAGGAGTCTCATACAGTACTACATCATACATGTATGTTCTTATTTTTGAGGAGATTGACTACTCTTCCATTATACATGTAGATTTTAGTAACTTACTGTGGTGCATACTGCTTTTTCATAATTCAATGTTTTGGTTTTTTTGCATGCAAAATTGCGCACCAAATGCTGCTTCACTAGTTAGAGTTTTCAATACTTGTATTTCAAGAATAAATTACATGGAGGTAAAGGATAGGGATGCCTCTAAAAGTTAAACTTACAAACATAACATGCTTCTGTAAGTGTGATTCAAATGTATTATATACTATGTGTGAAATCTGATGGTAACGTAACAAATGTGTTTTTAGATATAGGGGATCTGTAATGAATGTTTGATATCAGATTTATGTATAACGAATTTCATAAATCTGATATCAAACAAACACAGATCCTTTTTATCATATAAACTCTAACTAACTTAAAAAAATTAACTTTTAATCGTGAAAAGGACGCTGAAGTAGCCCTCGCCCTGTTTGACTCACATCAATCACAGTTACGCGATACAAAGTAGATCCAAAGAGTTAACAATCATCAATGAACCACAGATACACTGTGACATTGCAAGTACTTTTAATTCAAATATTTAACTATGTAATTGAAACTGAAACGTGAAGAGAACGATGACAAGCGATAAGATAGACTAAAATCATTTTTTAAAAAAAATTTAGACAGAGGAATATCCCACGGCAGTGAAAATAGATTTTTTTTTTTTTATGACGTCACATATTCAAAATGTCACCCAAAAAACGACGTCACATATTCATACGCCTAGAGGTTTCTAAGGCTTCCAATCAAAATAATCGTAAGCAGGTCAAAAGTCAAATTTATGTAACGTGTGACATACCAAAAAAAATGATTACACACTGTTATGTCACCGCAAATAGGCCCTATTTATATGATAAAAAGCTTTACTGTGATCAACACCCTCAAGTCAGTGGCAAAAAGCATATTATTTAGCACTTTGAAGCATAATGTTGCATGCAGAATTAGAAAAGGATAGTCATGTGCACACCACAGTAATGCACTATAACTTACAATGGTAAGGTAATCTAACTTCTCATGTTACTTGTTTCTACCTCATTGCGTTATGCGTGGATATCTAAGTTCATTCAACAGATACAGCAAATGCGATGCTTCACGCAATATTTGATTGACAGCCTGTATGGAAAAATTCGTCCCTGTGTTTGAGAGAGAAAGCCAAAATTGATGCCCAAGGAAAGAGGACACTATAGAAAAATTGAAAGTGTGCAAAGGTTCGATTCCTGCCGCTTTCCTTTCTCCGAAACTTTCATAACATTATTTGTTCTGTGTCCTTCTCTTCCCCCCCTCCTCCCCCCCTACAAATACACATTCTCTCTCTCTCTCTCTCTCTCTCTCTCTCTCTCTCTCTCTCTCTCTCTCTCTCCCGAAGGGGCGGATACATCAAGAGGCGGCGTGCAAAAACATCAAATCATGCGGCGTTCCTCCAAAACTAGGCTCGCCTGGGTGTCGTAATCTTGCCAGAGTTCAGATGAGGCAACCGCTGCAGTAGAAGGACGAAATAGATGGCTGGAATAGAGAGTTGCATATTTGCACACTGCTTGCTGTCCTTTCCGTCAATCAACGTGCGGAGTAAAACCAGGGAAAGGCCCTATGTCAGCTTTGCGATTTCATTTACGAAATTTGCCGGTCTTTCGGAGATTGACCCCTGCCTCTAACCATTAACATAGACCCTTGGAAGAGTTTCATGATATTGCCCTAAAATTATGCAGAACACTCTCGCCTACACCATGGTTTAGGGATAGAGAAAAGATGAGAAAAGAGAAAGTACACGTGAGAGAGTTTCTAGACAATGATAATATATAGGGACTGTCCCAAGGTTTCTTTTTCTTCTCTTCTTTAACCCTACTTGCCAACACTGCCCCTAACTCTAAACCAGGCTGTAGGCGGAAGTGTACTGGTATACTGCCTTCGAAATTTGCCGGAGTTCCGGGGTCAACAAGAGCGCAGTGCTGTACCGTGTGCAAAAACGTGACCCTCTGTTATTGCCTGCTAAATAGGGCATAATACAGTAATATAACCCTGTTGTAAATGAAACTCATTATATGCATCATTGTTTAGTTTGTTATTGTTGTTGTTGCTGCTGCTATTATTGTTATACCATGCAGCGTACTGCAGACCGTCTTTGTATATGACGCCATCAGTAATGCACTCATTTGATGTTTATGATGGGCAAGGCATATGTTAGAGTAGACCGTTTCGTCAGCGAATCAATGTGGGACGAATCGGTGTCAGTAAAATTATGTTATGTATTAATTACATTGTGATGTAACTGTAATGTCATGTAATAATTATTTTAATATTAGCTGTCAGTATAATTGTTTGTATTCATTATGTATACTGCGATTTACTTTTTTCCTGGAACCATTGATGTCGTCACAGAATGTTCGGTGTAGGGCTCTGGAATAAGTTGATTTCGGCTCAAAAGAAAGAACGATGGGATGGGGTAGATAATACTTTACATGTAACATATTTGAAAGCACAGTTTGAATACTCAAATATTATAGCTTCAAAATAAAGGTTATTTTAAACTACAACTTCTGTCAAGCATTTCTCCCTACTCTGCCTCCCCCTCCACCCCATTGTCCAGCCCTCACGATCGCTCGCGTCGACTCGTTATTTCTGTAAATTTCATGTTTTCCTTCTTTCACAGATGGGTCACATTCATTATTTGGGCCTACCAGGAGTTGTTACTATACATGAAAATGTCAATGCTGTTTATGTATCCAATGTTAATCACGGTATGTGCAGGGAAATACAGAGGGTGAAGATCAGGGGACCCCTGATCAAAAGATTGTAAGCACACGCAAAGTTGTTACCACAAAAATGTACATACATTAAGCCTTGACTAATGCACGATGCCAGGGTTGTTTTCTCGGGAGTCATCTGTCTGTTAATTTACCAGTCATCCTTGATGTAAAGATTACTCTGTAAATACTGTACGTCTGTGGGTTCCATATTGGTCTATTTCACAAAACCCCAAATGTGGGTCGCAATAGGAAAGGACATGAGTCAGCTCGGATCGTAAGACGTCATTAAGTCATCTTTGTCTCATGTAGAGACTATGCAAATTAATATGAAGATACGAATCCCGAAAACTGTTTTGCTGGGTAGACCCTACCGATCCTAAGAGATGTAAGTGCTTTGTTCTAAGCATAAGACAGTGATTATAAAAAAAAAAAATGGTGAACGTGCAGAATTTGTATGACACGATATTGTAGAGATTTTACCTAGAATGAAGACTTGCAGAAGTCCTTCTGATTGCATTAGCAATCTTGATCGTACACATTCTGACAGGATGACATATGAGCGAATCCTAAGTGTAGTATCAACGGTGGGAATGGGAGAAACAGTCACATTTAAATAGGCCTACATATACTATACACGCGATGTAGGCCTATGTAATATGGTTATGCTCTATTCATGAACAATGCATTGCAGCAGAATAGATACGGCATGAAGGTTAGCAAACAATTCGTAGCCTATTCGCCGTTGCTCATTCAAGGGCGACAAATGTGTGATGTTTCTAAATAGTGCAAAATCACAATTACTCTCCCTTGTTTATGTTCGCATAACGTACGGCATTGTGGAACGCTGATTTTAACACAACCACCTTTTGGACCAAGTTTCAAGGATGTGTTGCCAGAAATGTTGTTAAGAAGTAAAGCACTTGGGACTGTTGAATAAAGATGTGCTAAACAGGGAATTGTATTAAGCGGTGTTCGTGTTAACAGAGCTCTTCAGTACATCATGTACACATTTCGTATTTTAAATTAATGGTAATGTAACCCAGTTTATCTTCAATGTACCGTACTGTAAATAGGTTTGTGTTTGAACAGTTACCAATTTTTTAGCTTTAAATGTTCGAGGCAAACATACCACGGTTAATAGAGCACGTATCTCTGGATTTAGGAGATATCTGTGTTCTCATCTAAAATAAAACAAGCTTCTAAAATAGCAACCATTGTGTGTGTTGTCCATCTTTATCTAAAGCCTACTTTGTACTGTGTGATGTGTGATAAGACTGACACTCCCGTGTCGGAGTAGTCCGAGTAAGGCTGGTGGTGATACTGGGGAGAGGGAAGAGAAGAGAAGGATGTACAGTATTAATGTTTTCGGTCCTCTCAGCAGTCTTCAGTAAGAGAAGAAAACGTAATACTACAGTATAATTTTTTTTTTTGTGGTGGGGGAAGGGGGGGTGGATAAAACTTTAAGAAGTTAAATTAGAACTGCAGGCGTTTGTTGCGGCATTAACAATTGTCGCTGACAACAAATTATCCCATGTTCACGACATAAATGCCATGTCGCCGGACACTATGTCTGGAATGTCGCTACATGCATTCGAATGCACGGTAAACAGTTTGTTACTAAGACCGTTGTGATAAAGAGGCACGGACAGACTTTACGTCTCTGCGTTAGCACTACATCACTGTTTGTTTTATGACCTTCCTAATCGCTTTATAGGCATCATATTCATAGCCTTTTACATTATGCATTGATAGATCCTTTGATGTAGTGGACAGGGGGACCTCCAAGGGCACCCCCTGGCAGCAAGTTCATGGTCTACGTAAATAAAAGGCTGGTAAAACCCAACCTAACAAAGCGGGCTGAGACGCCTCTAGCAAGTTCTAGAGTGAGGGAGATCTTCACAATTTCAGCTGAATCAGGGCTGCGTTTGTTGTGGTTCCTGCAGTTTGACAAAATGACACCCCTTTCTTAGCAAAGGAAATTAGCAGTCTCTAGACAACCCAAGATGGCCGCGATTAATGCCTAAGGAACAGTGCATTGAATCTTGCTGATTTGCGAGTGGTGTTTGCTATACTGTACTTACATCTTTGCCTCATTCATTAGCATACAGACCACCCTTGATTCTTGTCTCATCCTCCTCCGACACATGACTGTTGATATGATGTTCCACTACTAAAAAAAATTGAAACCGTACATATGGTTGCTGCCCTGTTCCGAGCTTTCTCTTCCGGTTTTATGTAAAATGCCTGACATTTCTAACAAACCTCTCGTAAGTGTGCACCCTTCATCACTGTGACTGACGTGCACCTCGCAGGAGGACCATTTGCAGAGGCGTAGCGCGGAGGTCAAAAGCAGGCAGGTAAACCTGCACTATAGACTAGGGTCACTACAGTATTTACTTAAGGGAAGGTAAAGTGGCATGCATGTCAGAGGAACACAATCGTATTCAGCAAACTTTGCTAAAAACTGCTTGCAAGATACAGTACAAGGAAGGGGTGTGGCTTCCCATTTTGTCAATTGCAGGGACCAAACTAACGCAGGCCAGAGCATGTAGCAGCATTTTTTCCAGGTGATGAAACAAGAATTTTCCAGGAAAGTCACGGCATAACCGCAACCTTTATAACCTTTTGCATGCTCCCGAGGAGTTGCGTTCCAGCGAAGTTGACTGTACGTCATGCTATGGCTATTTTAAGTCCTACTTCACAGTGGCGGTGTCCACTGTTCTTCAGGTTATGACCCTTTAAGTTCTACTTTATCAGTCTACTTACACTTTTTCGCGCCTTGTCCTCGCTACACCAGCTCTTAAAATACGACACAGCACTGTAAAAATGCATTATAAACCCCAGGCACATTCTAAAACTAATGTTCAGCGAGGGTAACATGCAGCAATAACACTGTAGGTCAACTGTGGGCTCCCAGTCAAATTTCTAAGAAGGTGGGACCTCACCTGCTATTTTTCGCTAGCTAGTCATAGTCATGCAGGTGATCATCACCAAAACACACTGGAGCACGGATAATGTGTGCCCCTTGAGGCCGATCAAAAGTGTACTTTTTAACAGAAATGTGTATTAAAGTGTATTAAACATTCACGCACTTTTAGAGAAGAAAAATCGGGATCAAAAATACTATAGGCCGTACTCAGTATCCGTGTTTACGTACTAATACTGTACTGACTAAGCATGTGCCTGCTAAGTGCAGTATGTTCCACTGTACATGTATCATAACTACCACCCCCCCCCCNCCCACTTCCGTTTTACCTCCTCGATTATCGCAGTTAAAAGCTGTTGTCTGTTGTCATTATCAGCTAATTTCAAAGAAAATATAGTAATTAGTATTCTATTCTCCTCCCT